>PYXC01000452.1:6617500-6632500 GCA_015244755.2 Tenualosa ilisha
ATGTCAGAAGTGTGTTTCCAGTACAATATTTTCCCCAAACTGCTCAGCAGGCTGCCAAAAGTACGAGACGTGCTGTACAAGTGTTAGAAACACAGGCAGAAAAGAGGGACACATATGCTGAAGACAAAGGAGTAGGTCTGACACAGGCGGCATAAAATGAGCAGACGTATGTAAATACATGCTGAAATGTAGCACCAAGACGACTTATTCTGTGTTTTTGTTGATTTCTTGCTCTACCACTTTCCCTCTCCATTACACATGCACATATGCACACACACACACACACACATGCACACACACACACACACACGTACACACACACGCACATGCACAAACACACACACAAACACACAAACACACAATCTCAGACAAATGCAGACACACACACTGCTTCTCAGTCTCAAACACACACACACACAGGCACACACACACACACACACACAACCACTCTTTGAAACAGTGGAATGATGGCATGTAATTATTTCTTCAATGGTCGCCCATGTGTTTATCAGAATGTTAATGTTCGCATAATAACAGGCTCTGCAGCGCGGCAGAGAATGTCAAGCCTGCCGACATGTCAATCAAGCCTCAAAATAGCATGGCAAATAAGCATGCGTTGCTGTCACGGCGACTGACAGAGCTGGGCGCAGCCTTTAAGCTGACAAATATCAGGCCCACATATTGGCAGAATTATTCTATCAGGAAAGAGGGAGGGAAAAAAGTGGAAGGAGAAGAAGATGAAGGAAAAAAAAACAGCTAAGGGGTGGCCATTTTTGAGGAGAGAGAGAGAGGCAGACCCTGGCTTCATCAAACTGCTGTAAAACCAGAGAACACTAAAGCTCTGACGTACTTAGAGAAAAAGAGAGAGAGAAAGCGTGAGAGACAGACAGACAGACAGAGAGAGAGAGAGAGAAAGAGAGAGATGGAGTGAGAAGAGAGCAACAAGCTGCGGAAAAGTGAAATGCAGAAGCTCAGAGATTGGCTCAGACAGTTGCTCAGCATCTAAGTTGTGCTCTAAGAAATAAATACAGAAGGCGGCAACAAAGCACTAAAAGGCCCTCCATGCTTGCCCGTATCGATTACAGCACCTTCCCCTGGGCAAGGAACAACAACAACCAAGGGGGCGGATAAAGAGAAGAAAAAAAATAAGGAAAACAAAGTTACTTTCTTAAGAAGGAAATGCTGCTTACTTATTTATTTACCTATTTATTTCCTTATTTATTTTTCTTATTTACTTTCTCATTTCTCTCCCCTCTCTCTGAGAGGTCTGCTGATGAAAGACTGCCTGGTAGGTAGGCAGAGAGCCTGCAGGACCACAAGCTTCACTGGTGCGTGTGATTCACCTCCTGCCGTTGCCGAGCAGTGAGTGCCCATCTCTGCCTCCCCCATTTGCATGGGCTTTGGCAGTCAGGCTGGTAGACAGGCAGTAAGAAAGAGAGAGAGAGAGAGGGAGAGAGAGAGAGAGAGAGAGAGAGAGAGAGAGAGGTGGTGGTGGGGAGACTGCCTCTGCCTCTACCTCTGACTGTGGAGTCTGACTGCCTTTCCATATTTGCATAGTGCTGATCAGGTGTCTACACAGCTCAGGTGTCAATATGGCAGATGGGGAACCAGCAACACCTTTAAAATAACTCCAGAAAACCTGAAAGTGCCTGACTCAAAA
Source organism: Tenualosa ilisha (assembly GCA_015244755.2). NCBI lineage: Eukaryota > Metazoa > Chordata > Actinopteri > Clupeiformes > Clupeidae > Tenualosa > Tenualosa ilisha. Next base: position 6,619,161 of record PYXC01000452.1, read on the forward strand.
ATGAAATAGTCAAAATAATCATAATAATCATAATAATAATAAAAAGCAAATGTTGGGGAAATGTTAAGGCGGATATTTTGGCGTGTATTTGGGCGTTTGGGGGGCTTATAGGTGCTGGTGCATATCGGCCCAGTGCACCTGGTCAGCTGCTGTTAGCTTTCAGGTCACTGTGGTCCAGGGGAACAAACAAAGCCAAAAGCCTTCCCAATTCCAGGGAGTCCAAGATCCAAATTTCCTTCCCACCCCCCCTACCACACACACACACACACACACACACACACACACACACACACACACATACACATACACAAACACACACCACCTTGGCCCCCACTGTGTGGCACTGTCTAATACGCTTAAGTCTTCACGAGGGCCCCTTTAGGTGGCCTCCCACCACCCGTTGCCACACATACCCGCTCTAATCTGCCGTCGCCGTGGCAGCCTCTTATCTGTTCTTGTCTTAATAAAGGTTGGAAGCTGATTACCATCATCTCTGCTGCAGATTCTACACAGATGGGCGGTGGGGAGGAGTGGAGGTAAGAAGGTGTCCAAGACTATGGCTAGCCTTTTTTTGTCTTCTAGAAGAAGACAGTTTTGCATTTGTCTGCCTATTGCACCATTGTTATGGGTGGAAAGGTCAGGAGTACAACTGTCATGTAAATTAAAATGAACATGCATAAACACACCTAAGTGTGTCATACCCACACACACACACACACGCACACACACACACACACTCACACACACAAACATAAACACTCAGAGAGGAGAGAGAGAGAGACAGAGATAGAAAACATACGCAGAATTTCACATGCAGACAGATGCCTTGATTAGATGAGGCTTTAGTCTATGAAATATCTTTGACACTTGCTCTCTCCATGTTTCTCATGCAGACTATTTGAGAATAGATCTTTCTCCTCCTCTCCTCAGGGTCATTTAAAAGGGTGGTCTCACAGCAGGGTTTGAAATGATATGTATATGTGAAGCACCAAAATCTGCCTCTCAGTTCATGCAAGCTTTATCCTGTCTTGGGTTTAGGTAAAGTGCAAAGAAATCTAAAAAGATTTTGTCTCATGACTTACATCATTCACGACACACATCATCTGAAATACCACAGGAAATGGATCTGATTCCTGATCTTAATTCATATTCTAATGAAATGAAAAAGTTTTTGAGGAAATTCTTCCTTTGTAATATAAGACTGAAAACCATGCAAATAAATGAACAGATAAATAATTCAATCAATCAATCAATACAATTCAACATATACTGTGTATTTTCTCTCTTTATGTTTGGATCAGTCAATATTTAATCCACTGATATATGGCGCGTTATGTAAATTCAAGGGGCTGTAGGTGTTTGGGTAAGCGGCCCACCCACTCAGGGCCGTTCACAGGTGCGCTTTCCGCAGCCTTCAGCACTTCACCACCTGGCTCTGTTGACTCTGTTCATCTCGCTCTTTATTAGTCTCACCCCCTGAGGAGGGCCTTCAGTACACATCAGCAGATGCACAGGGACCTCACATGTCAGGGATCGGTCTTTATTCCCTCCTCCTCTTCATCGTCTTTTTCTTCACTTATTTGAATTGCTCACAATGCACAAGTGTCATAGCATAAGGAGATTGAAGGATAAGGAGAGGAGGAGAGAAGAGGGAAGGAGAGGGGAGGGATGTTCTACGGCCGTGTTTGCAGGCCGGGCCTGGGGGCAGGAGGAAGTCAATGGGCGCCCAAGCCACCGTCACCGTCAAGGACGCTGGGGCAACCAGCGCTTGGCTAGAGTAAATCTTTAAACAGAGGTGTCACCTGCTCCGCTTTGAGAGAATTAATGCGCTGCCCTAGAGGAGTGCGTGGCCGATCACACACACACACACACACACTTACACACAGATGCCATCGAATGGGGTTAACCAAGCAGAAGGGACTTGCAATAATCGATTCTTAATTTCATGCCGAGTGCTTCAGTTTAATCGGAGTGGCAAGGGGAGAGAGAGAAAGAAAGAGAGAGCGAGGGAGTTAAGCAGAGAGAGAGAGACTGTTAGAATGTGTCGTGTTATCATGGTGCTTGTGAAAGTGCCGGAATGCAGCAGATGATGGTGAATCGGAAGGGTTAAGAGGGTTGTCTGCTGTGCAGCAGGAGGAATAGCTGATGTTACTGACATCCAGTATTACTGGGATACTATTTCTGTCACTTAAAACCGCTCAGATTGATTGCAGATTAAGCAAACCACACCCTCAAGCAAGACACAGACAGGTGAGTTCATATACTGGCATGTAGGATAATGACAAGATTACAGCATGCCAAAGTACTGCAACGAAAGCTGATTTACTGCACAATGTTGGTTTAGTTTAAATGGCATTGTGCGACTTAAAGACCACCTACATTCATTACTCATTCCTTCAGTCTCTATAACAATCAAATTCATAAATATATTACATTGAATGAATGAATGAATGAATGAATGAATGAATGAATGAATGCCAAATATCTGCTTGGCTGATTTGCCTTGTGTTTCTATCACGTACTGTATATTATTATGGATGTCAGTCACAAGTCAAATGGTAATGTCTCAACTCACATGATTTCTAATGCACCACAGGTGAGCCAGACAGACCACAGCCTCAGAGTACAAAGCAGAGGTCTGCCATGCTCTTGCACGGACAAAATGTGAAAGAATGGATTCATTTGTCAGTCCCCTCGCAGGGCCTTTGATATCCACCTCCATGTTTTTTAGAAAATGATTCTCTCTCTTTCCCGCACGCTCTCTCTCTCTCTCTCTCTCTCTCTCTCTCTCTGAAGTATCATCTGTCTCTCAGACCTAAAATCAAACGACACATTGTGTGCAGGCATCGGTGCACTCCACTACATGAGCCGGTGCTATCACCTGAATAGGATCTTACAGTGCACACACAACAAGGGCAGAGGAATATTGGCTGCTATTTGAAAATGGATGGTCATGATCTCTATGGGCCTGGCAGAGAGAGGCCACACTCTCTATATTCATCTCTGTGGCAAGAGGATTGGGAGGCTGACTAGCAAGTGCAGACACACACACACACACACATTCACACACAAACGTTGACATAAATAGACGCTACAGCAGATAAACAACACAGGCACATTTACACACTCTCTCTCACCCTCTCCATTTTACTCACATACACACACACACACACACACACATACACATACATACAAACACACACAAAGATGGAGAAAGAGGCTAACAATTCATCCGCCTCAATCTGGGGAAAAACAATCACTTTCCTAATTGAGAGGAGCAGTTAAGCGGCAGCGTGTCTGCTGAGCAACAATGGTCTCAATGTCTCTGTTATTTACAAAGTCAATTCTTATCACCAGGGATTTGTAAACAGATATCACAGGAAATGCAATCTCCTGGGCCGCTCAATCAAACACCACAAGCCCTACCGCTGCTGCTGGTGCTGCCGTCGCCGCCTCCATTGTGCGCGTCAAGGGGAAAACAAAAATCATTTTTGTTTATGAGAGAGGAACACACATCCGGAACGTATCATTCTCGTTGAAGCCACTTGACCACCATGTAATCGAGCTATTGCACGGGACCTGTGCAAGATGTAACTGATTGCTTGCTGCCTCACTGTGATGCATTCCACTCCATGAGGTCTCTCACTATTTGTTATTCTCCAGCTAAATCATAAAACGTTGACAGAGGGAAGAGGGGGCAGGGGAAATAATATATCAGTGATGTTTTGTTTTTTTTTGTTTTTTGTTTTGTGTGTGTGTGCGTGTGTGTGTGTGTGTGTGTTTCTGATGATAAAGATGAGTTTACTCCAGAGATTGGAATGGTATCTAGCTGATCGAGTGGTTGATGAAGTTGTTGAACTTGCATAATTGCATCATAACTAATTGTAATGAACAATCAGGAGGGCCTCCCACCCACTAATGAAGTGGAGGCAGGCAAGGAGGCCAGGAACGAGTGGGGAATGAGTGGGAGGCTCGGGAGTGCACGTCCCTGCTGAGACCCCCTCCGCCTCTAAAGGGTGCCTCCATCTCCCACTGAGGCATCGGGATTAATCACTCAGGCTGAAAAAAGACCTTGAACCATGTAGTGAGGTTGTTTGTACTTGAGAAACAAGTGATTGAATATATGCACTGGAAACTGGGTTATGTGTAGGCACAGTTATAACTTTATTGTAAGTGGGTTATGTAAAGGTTTATTAATATGTTATAACTAATATATGAACTCAGTTATTGCACGCTTGCAATCCTTTTTAAACAGTGAAGATTTTAGGTGCTTCGAAATGCTGAGGGTTGTTGGGCTTAATGTAAAAACTTGTCAAACTTATAAAAAACATCTCTGCGAAAGTGAAAAAGTAAAAGATCTATCTTATAGACAGGCTTTTTGGAGGACACTTGTACATGAATGATGAGGAAATGACTATGCATCTATAGACTTTCAGGAGAGGAACAGGGATGGTGTCTTTTTTATTTTTTTGAAGCCTTTTAAAGTGCTTCTTTTCTTCTGCCACATGTGAGTGTGAAAGCAGCTCTATCTGGGTTCACACGATAAGATGAAGAGAAATTACAAATGTTAGAGAGACATTCATGAAATCACTACTTTTGAGAGTCTCCTTACAGAAAAGGAAAAAAGATGATAGCTAGCTGATAGCTCTTCCCATCTAAAATGCTCATTAGCAGAGAGAGCTGTTCTGGGTACAGCTTTGATTCGTTCGATGATACCAACCTCTGCCTCTTTTCTATTACTAACTTTTCAGTCAGTCTTCATTTCTCCTCCCTTACAGAGACCTTTAGTCTCCTTCTCTTTCTCTCTCTGTCTCTCTCTCTCACACACACACACACACACACACATACACACACAGGCCGCCACCCACCATACACAGATAAGTCCACTATCTCAAACCTTTTTTTTTTTTATGTCGTCACACAAGATTAGACATCATCCCATTTCTCCATTCAGATCCAGTTTAATGTATGGCAATGATAAAGTCGCTTATATGGATGACTCTTTTTGCAGGCATTATTACACAGGCCATTCCTTGAAGCAAAGGGGGCCACGCCTGCAGTAGCTAAGATGGAAGTGCTCACCTTGACTCACTTACTATGCAGTCAATCAAATGACATCAATGTGAATAAGACATTTGTTACTGGACTATAACGTACAGTGTGACCTTGTGTAGATATTAATGAAAGAAGACGGACCACACCATCGGAATGGGTGGGGGTGAAGTCAAGGCCTGTTTCATGCATCGTGCTGTTTTTGAAGTGCACTTTTGTCCCTGCTAAATGCTAAAATGCTTTGTTGATGCTCTTTTGGAGGAGGATGGAAATTGCTTTTTGTCCCTCGGTCTCAACATCTCAGTTTTTTTTGTGTTGTTTTGTTTTGATTTCTGTGTGAGTGTGAATGTGCAAGTGTGTTTGTGTGTGTGTGTGTGTGTGTGTTTTTGTTTAGCTTTTATTTCGAAAGGATCGAGGTGGGGTTTTCACGCTGAAAATCCTGGCTCGCTGTCGAGTCTGAGGCTGACAGTGCATTTAGCGCGGCAACATCTCCCATTCCTAGCAGAGAGAGGACATGCGAGGACAGGGAACTGAGCTTAGCGATGTAAGCTGTCTTTTTAAACGTCCATTAAGCCATGTCATGGGTTCTGCCGGAGAGCTCTCACTCCTAGGCCCGTTTTAGGGTGAATTAGGGATTTTTACACTCACTGGTTGTTTTTTTGATTTTTTTTTTTTGTGAAAGCCCAAGCTTCCCTCCAATAAGCTCAAAGCTCATGAGACCGCTGTGAAAATCTCTCTGCCCATGTTCCTGTGTTTTGTATACATTTAGGGATAAGTTGGCAGGGAGCACGAGATGGGCCGGGGGTGAGAGAGAGAGACGCGAGCGTGGGTGAATCGGACCCCTGATCCCACCAAACCCCCACCACAAAAACAACAAGAAGACTCTCAATGGCTCATCCTGACAGAGAGTCATGCCATGCTGCAGTCAGAGCAGATCACTGAGAGACTATGCCAAGGCTGATCCACGCACAACATCTGGCTGGTTCTACTCTGTCCTACTCCAGAATCAGCTCTCCCTCTTCCCTCCCCCTTTCTCTCTCCAAATCTGTCTCTCTCTATCATTTGCTCTCTCTTATCTGTTTCTCTGTACCCCCATGTCTTTATACAGACTTCCCTTTTTCTACCTATTTGACTCTACCTACTGCACTTTCCCACTGATAAAAAAAAAAAAAACGAAAACATGTAGCAGCAAAAGATCCCCACTTAAAATTTCCCCAGCTTCAGGGATGTGATTTCCCAAGCTGCTTAGAATTTAAAAAAAAAAAAAAAAAAAAAAAAAAAAAAACCTCTTAATAGGTGGCTGACTATAACTACAAATCCAACCCCAAAAGTGTGGGCCATTAACTTACATTTTATGAAACAAATTACGGAGAGATCTCCCCTCCCTTGACACATTATGTGACACAAAAGATGAGCAGAACACCATTTGGGCTGTAGATGCTTAACCTTCCTCTCGTTCAAGGACGTGCTATCTGCGCTTGTCTGAAGCACAGGTCTGCTCGCCGATGGCTGGTTGTTTTCAATAAATAGCCCATGGTGTAAATTGAAAACCATTTGTCGAGGTAATTTACTTTCCTATTTCCTTCCACTGGTCTGCTTTTCAGGCTCAGTGCTCTCAGTCTTCTCAACCTGTTTCAAAATAAAGTGCTGTGGAGGCAGGGCTGCTGCGGCATGGGCTGTTGCATGTGGCGGAAGCAAGCCAACACTCGCAGGCAGCTGTGAGACGGGGCTCTCGGATTAAAGTGGAACGACCTATCAAGATCCGTGTATAAACAAAAGGGGGGCAACCGAAAATAAAGTAGGACGTGATCCAAATGCGCCCGAGAGCAGTCGAGTTTCCCCCAGCGGTTGCAGGCTTGGTCCAGCCACTGCGGTGGTGGTGGTAGTTGGTGTGTGTGTGTGCGTGTGTGTGTGTGTGTGTGTGTGTGTATGTGTGTGTGCGAGCATCTGTGTTAGTGCATTTGTGTGTGTATGAGGGTTGGTGTGAGTTTTGGATCAGGCCACTCTCCTTTCTGCCTCGCCAAACAAGAATCAGGAGAGAGTGTGGCCACACAGTCGCCACCGGGCTGTGTTTAATATTCATAAGTGTGCATTGTGAGGGATTAAGTGGAATGTCAAAGGATAATGAATGTCTTCAGCAAAGCCTCCGCTAGCGGCCTTGAAGCTTTCCTGTTGACTGTGTACGTGTACGTGTGTGTGTGTGAGAGAGAGACAGAGAGAGAAAGAAACAGAGAGAGAAAGAGACTTTATTTTTCTTTTTTTTCTCTTCTTTGAGACAAGAAGTGTTAGGAAGAGCATAAAAACAAAGAAGAGATATAAACAAACGTGCTTGCATTCCAGTCCTCCTGGCTAATCCCACTTAAGTTCAATGCTCTTGGGCGACTTATGTTTGAAATGGTCCTCAAAAGTACACGCTTTCGCACACCCCATTATGACTCAGAAATTCTGCAATCAGTAAGGGATAAAAGCAATCTTATAGCTTTGTGTTGTTTTTTTTGTTCTTCAAGGACAGCAACTTCTTCATTAAGGACTCTACATAACTTCTGCTGTGGAAGTTTTATTCCATAAGACCAACGCAAGACCAACACAGAGTGAGAGCACTTGCAACTGGACTCAAAGGATGAGTTAAGTCTATTAATCCAGTGATAGTGGACACAGAAACGACTTGCTGAAGCACAGCAAAGGAAAATGAGATAGCAAGTATATATTAAAAAGGACTTGAAACAATGATTATCACTATGTTCTTGATAAAAGCAGATCAGTGCCTAGATAAAGCTCAGATCCCAGACTCAAGCCAGATCATCTAAAAACATATTCTTTTCTAGAACCAACAGAAGAATTCAGCGGTCTAAACCATACTCAGAGATTGTTGAAACATGACAAAAATATGTCAGAGTCAACCAAAGTGAATGAGAAAGCAGCGAATGTCTATGAAAGGGCGACCACAATAGTGGCGATGCAGACATCTATGGATAGGCGAAAATGGCGGGGGTTGAAAAGAACATTGCACGACTTTCCCAGCAAACTGTCAGATTGCGACAGGCGGCTTTGGCAAAACAAACTGAATAAACAAACAAGTTGGTGATAAAAGCCCTCCTGCAGAGCAGGAGACGGATGGGGCAGAGTGGCAAATCCTCCACTAGTCCCCTGGGCCCTCAAGCCTGGTCCTCCACAGACCGACAGGCCATCAAACAGATCCTAGGCCCCTAGAGGACCATAGACAGAGAACGAGTGAAAGAGGGAGAGAGAGAGAGACAGAGAGAGAGAGAGAGAAAGAGAGAGAGTTATCCATCTCTAGAATGATGGGGTTTCCAGTTAGTGTCATTTTTTTAAGAAGGTATGAAATACAGACATACAGGCATAGTGAATTTTGTAAGATGGAGCCTCATCACGTGTTTGCTTGTCCAGTGTGTCTGGGATGCAGTATGAAGATATACTGATGGAGATGAAGCCATTTCCCAGGGACACTGGGGGAATACCGACAGAAATCATTTCGATGGCCGTAGAGTCATCACCAGTCCAGCTCATTCCCGGGGTCGTAGAGGTGAGGGGAAATTGGTTGGGGTTTTTTTTTTTTTTTTTTTGCTGTTTTCCCCCGGCCTTCACAAGTTTGTTTTCTAACCTCAGCAATCCCAGTGTGGAAGCTGTTGGCCACTGACCTTTCTGGCGGTCATGCTATTGAGCAGCAGGCTTCAGGGTAATAATAAAAGCTGGGCCACTACTAGCAGATTGGATTCATCAGGCAAGTGTGTATCAACTTTTCTTTCATCCACATGGATCACAATGCCTCTTTTACTCCTTGCTTCTTTTTTTCACGGTGTAACCATAGAACTATGGCTAGAAGAAAGCTTTAAGCAAATAAAACAAAAACCAAAACTTTAACCAAAAAAATATTAAAATGCTGTGTCTATATATATATTTGCAAAACATTACCAGGATGTTGTCAACAACCTATTTTCAAATAAAGTGCTGGCCTTGATTTTGCTTTTAGCCACAACAACAGTGCAAAAATGTTCTGTAACTGCATGAGTAGATTTGAAAAAGAAATAATGCTCGGAGCTAATCCTTGGACAAAACAAACAAAGCAACATATAACAATTATTGTCCAATAGTCTGTGCAATAACATTTTGCCTTGGATATGGTCAGAGTGCCAAATTCATTCAATTTTCTATCCTTTGTCCACCTTAATATTCAGATTATCAATATATGATCCTCTCAAAAAACATGTTGAATCCATCCTACAGATCCCAATTGCCTCCTAGTGTAATATGCTATTTGATATGCCTCCACGGGTGTTGCACCTGCCTAAAGTAATCCAGTGATCTCCAGGGGGGTGATTGGAGTTGGCTGGGGGGCAGGGATGGGAGAGAGGACAGGCTGGGGGGTATAGACCTGTTCCTGTGGACGACGACGTGGGGTGCATCGTGGATTACGGTGGCAGTAAGCTGCAGTGCTGCAGATTGCGAGGATTTAGGGATTTGGTGGGAAGGATTGGCGACTGAGCGTGTGGATGGCACTGAAGATTGAGACCAGATGGCTGTGATTTGGGCGCGATTATCCCCGGCATTGTTACTGATCTCTGTCGTCCCGTTTCATTTTCCCAGGAAGCGGTCCCAGTCCAAGCCCAGCTCAGCTCGGACACTGAATCAAAGCCCAATCCCATGGCAATGGAGTCTGCTAATGGGGAAGACTTAAGGTGTCTATCCCATGCCTCTTGTCTGATTCCTCTCCTCTTCACCTCAACTTAGTCTTTTTCCATCCTTGACTCTCTCTCTCTCTCTATCTCTCTCCCCCCCTTTCTCTTTATCTGTCTATCTCTCCCTCTGTCTGATGCTCTTTAGAACCAAGCATTCTTACAATTATCCATTTCATCTTTGTAAATTCCATCAACTATATAATCTCTAGCCATCTTATTTCTGGGTTTCTGTATCATAGGTTACCATTACATCTAGAACTCCGTATTCCTCCTCCATTTCCCCCTTCCTAATCATCTGATGGGAAGGGCCCAGGGAGAATGCAGAAACCACAGGGATTGGCGGATGTAATATTATATTATTTCGATCTAAAATTTGTTTGTAAACCAATTACAGTTCTGAGCTGAATACTTTATTGTGCCCATTCACATCTGGACACACAAACAAAGCCATTCAAAAACAACATCGGATCACACTCATTTGTATGCCTAGAGATCAGTGCGTCTTTATAATGTATGGCAAAGCTCTACAAGTCGCCACTGAGTTCAAATCTCATTAAGGCACTACCAGAGAAGCAGTTTAACCAGTCAAACAAACAGACAAAATAAAACCAATCAGTCCGAAAATGTTCGCTGCAAAGTTTGTCTAAACAGTGAGTGGAACCCCTCTGGGAGATCTCTTAAGCTTCACATGCCATACACAGGGCTGCACTCTCCATCAGCAATGAGATGGGACCCCCATAAACCAGGTCATACCAGGGTCAGCCAATCTTTTACACAGAAGGCGGCTAAAACACGGTTAATCCTCTCCGTGTCTGCCCTGGTATGGGGTCTCCTAATCTGAGAGCTCCATTTAAATGGCAGCCGAGGTTAAGTTAAAAGCTGCAGGGGACAGGAACACACACAATATGGCTCTAAGTGAGGCTCTGAGCACTAAATAACTACATATACCAGAGCCATTAGTCACTGATGGTGATAGCCTGTTGAGCATGCAATCATATACGGTAGCTTGATGCGCTTCTCTTAATAGGGCAAAATACATACAGATGTAGTTTAAGCTGAGATCACATTGGCAGCTTGCAACTACCACTACACGGGTCATGTCTAGCCTCAGGGGTGTTAAATAGTCTGGTCTCCAGCGGAAAGAGCAACCTTGAATCTAAATAATATTGTAACTTTTATGGCTATTTGACTGGTTTGAAATGATAATTCCCTCAAAGAGATTTCATATGAAACTACATATAAATTATTCTTAATAACCAATTAGTAATTTTTTTTTTGGCAATTATGTTTGCATTAGTAGCTGTCACTCAAAACATTGGCAATCTTATCAAAAAGCTAATAATGTTTTAGCAACTTCAAAGCTGCTATATATATATATACACATACATTCATAGTTTAGTCAAGTGTAAAATAATCTACTATTCTGGCATTATATAGAAATGAATGGTTACATGTTGTCAAGGGTCTCATCTATGCATCTGTGCTGTTATGTGCACTCCTTGATTCCATACTGGCAGGGTAGAACATGATGGGTGGGCGTCCATCTTGTGTGTGTGTGTACATACGTGTGTGTGTGTGTGGATGATGTGTCGCAGGATTTACTGTGCCACGCTATGGTGCTCCCTGGCAAAGCCTTCGTGATGAGCAAGTGCCACTCTGTGATGTACTGCCCAGGTGGCCGATGGGAGAACGCTTGGCTGAGCAGGGAACAGTAAATCTGTCTGACTCTTGCCAGCTAAGTAACTGGGAAAAGCCTGGAGGCTCTCCTAAACCCCCCTCCCCCCTCAAGCTAGTGCCCACTGCCCACCTTCAAACAGCCAAGTGCCTCCTCTGGGGAGCCTGCAAGAAGCAGTAGGTAAGTCTAAATGAGTCACTTTTGAGAGCCAAAGTAACTGCCTTTCAGCGAATTATGTCTCAATTTGTACTCAGTGTATGTATTAGATGATGAGCTAAACTAAGTGAATGGTAGCCATTTTGGGAATTTGGGATTTTGTGTATTTTTTTCCCCCTATTTTCTTTTGCAGTCTTTCTTCTCATCTCTCGTATTTTTCCATTTTGTCTAGTAAAGATACACCACCATTTCACAGTTTTTCAACCTCAATGGACCCTGCTGACAATAAAAAGAATCCCTTAATTCAGTGAACTTTTTCTCTCACAGAAACTCACATAATGAAAAGTGCACTTTGCACTATCTCAGAGCCTAATGCCTTAACTAAACCAGTATACATTCTCCAAGTTACTGTGTCATCTGTCTCATAACGCAAGCACGTTGTTCTAGGAAGGTCATTGGCTTCCAAAAAGCCGTCTGTGTGTCTTGGTTTGAATGAGACACTATTTTGCCATGCAACACATGCTCCTTCATGCTTCGCCCTAATGAGTTTTACCTCAAAGCGCGAGCGCTGATTGAATAAGCCAAGCCTGAATAAAGAGTCTCGTTGAAGGCAAACACTGGCTCCTCTCAGAATTTGGTTGTCTCGACACTGAGTGTTTGTGTCCTTGTGTCTTGTGTCAACTGAGAATTGTCTGACTAGTTTAAGGCCTCCCTTGTGCCAATGTATGCATTATCCTTCTACCGGGGAAACACACACACACACACACACACACACACACACACACAAAACACAGACTTGTTGACTTATGGGAATGTTTTTGGCAGCGTGAAAGCAGGATGTGTTCCAATGCTGGTCACTTGAAGACCTTCTGCGATTGAAATGCTCCTCAATGCCTGTTGTAGTGCCAGTGTTGAGCAAGGGCCATGAGAACCCAGCTGGCAAACAAGGCTGCTTTGACCCACGCTGAACCACATGGTCTCCCTGCCTGCTGCGAGAGACAAGAGATGGCTCCAATCCCCACGCTCACTTGTCACATAGCTTGTTTTGGGGTAGGGGTTTTGTGGTAGGGGTTGTGTGTGTTTGGGGGAGAGGGGGGGGAGGGACAGCACTGCACTGACTCCTCAAGGAGGGCTGTGAGAGTTGGTGTGGTAAGTTGGCATTGCTGCCACATTGTGTATGCCAGATCCCCTTTGCCATCTGACAGCAATGGTCTATTCAGGGCTTTACACAGACACACACACACACACACACACACTTAAGCTGAGGATCTGAATAGCTATTGTGTGTCTGATAGGCAGGGCAGGCTTGTGCCAAATGAAACCTTGCCATGATTGTTGACATGGCACCGGAACAATCATGAATATACAACAATGGCAACCAAACTATTTTACGATGTTTTATTTGTTCTGCATTGTCACATGAACTAATGCCCAGTTGGTCTCTAGATGAAGGAGTACAGAAAAGAATTTGAACTTTTCCATGAAGGTTCTGCTGTTATAACATCATATTTCCATGAAAAGAAAACCACAGAGTCAGGAGCAGCCTGTCATAGATGAAGACCTCTCACAGACATGCTTTCAATGCATAAGTATGAAGAGAGCATGAGAGAGATAGAGAAAGAGAGATATAGAATGATAGAGATAGAGCATGAGAGAAAGAGAGAGAAAGTAAGAGCAGGAGAGGAAAATAACTAGTTTAAGTAGTGAAGAGCGTGCTTTAAATGAACGCCTCTTTGAAAAAAAAACATATCTTTTTGAAA
>PYXC01000452.1:6635000-6650000 GCA_015244755.2 Tenualosa ilisha
CTTCGGTTATAAATAGGGCAGCTCATGCCTGCTGAACTACCTAAATTGCCTTTTTATGGCGCAAAATCTTTTTTTATTATTAATAGCAGTGAGATCAGCAGCAAGGCATTATCATGACTGGGGAAACGGGGAAAAAAAAATCATGCCGTTAAAACCAGCATTTAACGAGTCTGGACAATATTAAACATTAAATTGAATAGACGTAAACGATGAAAAAAGCCCCATAGCAATTTTGTCTTTTTTAAAAAATTATGATTCTGTCTTTATTGTTTCACTTTTTATCCATTTGACCTTCCAGAACCTTTGAAGCTTAAACCCGTGGCCAGTGCCATATTTGTGTTACTTTTTTTGCCCACGGGCCTCTTTTCTCCCTGCTGAATTAGAGGAAACAATCCTCACACATGTCAGTAACCATTTACACCGAAAGAGCAGGCTGCATTAGCCCCCACAACAACCCATTCACCCCCACCCTTCTCTCTCTCTCTCTCTCCATCTTTTCCTTTCTTTTTTCTGCGCTGTCTTCAACCTTCTATCAGTATCTTGCAATGTGATTACAGTCTTAACATTCTTCACACCCACATCCCTCCAGCCCAGCCCAGCCCACACCCGAAAAACCCCTCCAAGCGTTTTTTGCTTATTCACAGGGGTGGCATGGTGCCCCCCTTACTCTTCCTGAGTGTCTGACAGAGGGAGTGTGTCTGTGTGTGTGTGTGTGTGTGTGTTTGTGTGTGTTGGGGGGGGGTTCTCCGAGTGGGAGGTTATCACACTGATTGCCCCCGACAAACTCTCCCCAGACGCCCAGTTTCCCCCTTCTCTTCCCATTTCCAGACATTTCCTTCCACATGTCTAAGCATTTTAATGACATATGCTCGCAGGCTTTCTCCTTCTGTATTAGTGGAGCGTGCCTACCTCTGAGCTAAGACTGTTTGTTGGGGAGTGGGCTCTTGTTGTATGTGCGTGCGTGTGTGTGTGTGTGTGTGTGTGTGTGTGTGTGTGTGTGTGTGTGTGTGTGCGTGTGTGGAGGGGAATGGATGATAAAGCGATGAATGAAAGAATGAGAAAAGAGGGGTATGAAGCGAGAGAGTGAGGATAGATGTAGGATGTGCACGGATGGGGAAGAGAAGAGAGGCCGCGTTATGAGTTATGTATGGGGATTCTCCCTCGATTTTCTGTTTTCATTATAAATAATGACGAAAATGAAAACACATTTTCCTTTTCAAAGTGGTAATTTGCCTTTGTAATGGCAATGTCTTTTCATCCTCTCCCTCTCTCTCCTCCATCCCTCCTCTTTCCATCCATCTTTCTTTTCATCAGGCTTTATCTGCCTCCCTCTCTCATCTGTATCTCTCCCACAAGCTCGCTTTCTATCTCTCTCTTCCTCCTCCATTCCCTGGCTAATAATTTCCACTTTATTTCCATTAGGCTGTTTGTTCACAGCAGTCTGTCGCTGTAATTTATTAGTGCTGTCGCTCTAACTGATGCATCTCAGCCTAGCCATCAACCCCCATCCCCACCCCCTTACCCCCCAACACACACAAACACACACATACACACACATACATGCACACGTACATATGTGTGGACATGAGTCCGTGAGTATGCATATCACCACCATCCCTCCATCCCCCCACACACAGTAAATGCAAATGCACACACACACACAAACACACACATTGCAATATCATTGCCATCCTGTTTCATGGAGAGCTGCCCTATATAATGTTTTTTTTCCATTCCTGCTCTTGCAGTGGAATATGACAGTGCGAGTGGCTCGGTGCGGAGCAGCCTCCCCATGGCCCAGTGCTGGGAGCCAGTGGCGGCACGGCGGCCTGGTGGCGGCGCACCACACTCAGGCACACAACGTGCCTTGCCTCCTGGGACCTCCAGGTTGAAATCTGGTTCATGCCTCTGTGGGGGCCACCATTGCTCCGAGTCCATCATTAATTCAGAGCTAACAACTCTCTCTCTCCCTTTATTTTTCTGTCTCTCTCTGCCTCATTCGATCTATCTCTCTGTCTCACACTATCTGGCTATCTATCTCTTTCTGTCTCTTTCAGTCTATCTGTCTGCCTCCCCCTTTCTCTTGACTTTTATTTATTTATATATTATTTGTGTGTGTGCGTGCATGTGAGTGTGTGTGTGTGTGCAGGCGGGCCAGGGGAGGGATCAGTGTTGCGTGTAGCCACTTGCAGCCCAAGATGTAATGCCACATGTCATGCCACATGGCCCTTGAGAGGGCAGCTCATGAGGCATGTAATGCCTCCCCGCGTTTGTGGCATCTGTTTTCCAAGAGAGAGAGAGATAGAGGAAGAGAGAGAGAGAGAGAGAGAGAGAGACTTGGGAGGAGGGGGGGCGGACAAAAAAAGATAAATGAAACTGAAATGAACTGAAAAGTAAGCAAGCAGGCGTCTGATCATGTGGCACAAAAAATATTCTTTTCTCTCTCTTTTTTTTGAAAGTTGTAAGATGCTTTTTTTTTTTTTCTTGTACTTCAAGATTCATCTCTCCTTTCTCATCTTTCCTTCCTCAGATGTCTCATTTTGATGCCCCTCCATGAGGGTTATGTATGAAGAAATTGTCATTTGTGTTACACATGTTTCAAGTCATCATCCCATCTCATTAGAGAGACTACACATCAGGGTGCCTTTTATAGCGCAGACATGGCCAGGGCGCTTGGCCCCCTTAATTGGGCTGCAGTCTTTTGATGGGTCTGCTTTTCAATTCTCACCTTGCCTTGTGCCAGACAGACAGGTATAGAATAAAGGTGTTGCACCAGGACTACAGGTCGAGTTGGCTTTTTTTCCCTGAGAAACACGTGAATGGGGCAGGGGGAACACAAAGACATCCTTGCAATATCCCCTCGCTCATCTTTCACCCTGGATGCTGGCTCTCTGACTCTCCGACGGCCATCGTCTTTCTGTGCGACGGCTGCAAGATGAAAGGCTCTTGTTTGGCAGCCTTCAAAAGAGTGGCTAAGGCTCTGGAAGTCCCCCCACACACACACACACACACACACACACACACACACATAAACACCACCACAACCACCACAATACCTCCTCCTCTCTCTCTCTCTCTCTCTCTCTCTCTCTGTCTCTCTTTGTCTCTGGCACTCTTTATTTCTCAATTTCTTCCGACTCTGCGTTTCAGAAGCTGTGTGCAGTGGTGGAGTAGGTTTAGTGTAACTCCTTTATGTCTTGTTTGATGTGAGGTGGGGTGGGGGTGGTGGGGTGACCTACACTCATCTTTTTATTGTTACTGACACTCTTGGGACAATCCAAAGAGTACTGTCTTGCAAGCAAGGCTGTAGCAATTACTGCATAAGAAAAGACATACACACACACTAGGACAGGAAAAGTATGACAGAAAAACACAAATGTTTCATCAGGGTCTGTCATAGCTGAAAATGAAAAGTGAGGCTTTCTAGACCCATGAAACTGGCTCGTTCTCACCCTGGAACTGTTCCAGAACCAGCCACTAACTGGGTTCTCACCCCAGCGACTGCTCGTCCATCTGGATGAGGGTCTGCGAGCTGCAGGAGATTCACAGATACAGAGATAATTTGATTCACTCCCTGTCCCGCACACCTCCCCAAAAACCAGTCTATCACTTGGCTGGAGCCTCTGTGACTTCATCCGGGCAAATGAGCTTTTAATGAATAGAGCTCTCCAGCAGCAAAGGTCATCGGCTCAGGGACAGTTTTTGGAGTTAGACAGCGATATCGCGACTCCAATAGGAAATCCTCTTAAAACATATCCCTGTAATGTCTAAGATCATAATGTCCAATTGGTTGCTTTGTTAATATCACTTGGCATCTGGTACTGTCTCACTCATCCCCTCAGTAGTTCTAGCTGCCAGAATAAGGTCAAGCAGAATGATATTTGACTGTCTCTGCAGTGCTGGGGTATTTCTATTGTGCTTCTCACATCCTTTATACAACACATCCATCACAAGGCCGAATAATTTCAAATGGAATCTAAATTTGCCACAGTAAAGCTGTTATGATTCGCAAACAATAGGCGATAATAAAATTAGCATACAAAGGCAGAGGAAGAGGAGATGCTCTTTCGTTCTCTCACTCACATACACATTATGCACATCAGCACTAAGGATTACTATAGGCATCGTCTGATGCCTCCAATTTGTGACAGCAATCCTCTTTTTTTTTTTTGTCCTCTTTCATGTGCGACGATAGCTGTGTTTACCTGCAAAGGTATTGTATTCTAATGTTCTTAATCAGACAACAATGAGATAACATGGCCTTTGGAAGGCACAAAAAATCCTCCCAAGCCTTCCTGGAGAACTAGAGCAGTTGGCTTACCTAAATACCCCAAATCATTCCTTTGCTATTTGCCAAACATCCTAAGGTGATTTTTTTTTGTTATATATTTTGTGGATTCCCCCTTTCCTGTTTTCTGCAGACTTCGCAACATTACTTTCTGAAACAGCCCCCTACAAACAAATGCCCCTAGAAGAGAGATGGATATAAAAGCTGGGGGAAATAGAAGGAAATACTTTTTGTTGAAGTGCTACATGCTAGTCGGTGACAAAACTGCAAAGCCAAATTGCTGCAGGAGGCCTTGAGTGCTCCTTTCTTCCAGTGTCCTGCCTCACATGTTCCTGTGAAAGAATGCTATAATCTTTGTGTGTGTGTGTGTGTGTGTGTGTGTGTGTGTGTGTGTGTGTGTGTGTGTGTGTGTGTGAGGGTCACAGGTTGGGTGTGGGTAGGTGAATCATTTATAGTTATGTGATTCTCTTTTCCAGCCCCCTTGACCGGGAGATAGACACATTGACCACACACTCAGCACTGGCTATCAAGCAGCTATCTGGCCCTTACATTATATCTTTTATATGGCTACAGTCCACTCATCTGTCATTATATGAGCCTCCCCGGTAACATTATCACTTCAGATAAGGATACAATAAACTGCCATGCCTTTTAAGGCACTCTCCTGCTAATCCAATCTTTGACACTCAGTGTGTTTATCACCAGCCTTCTAGAGAAGGACCCCCGCCCCCCGGCCACACACACACACACACACACACACACACATAGACATACATTCTCTCACTTTCTCTCCCTCACTCGCTCTCTTTCTCCCTCCACTTCCTCTGTTTTTATATCCAGTAATGGATGAAGGTCCCATTCTCCATAAGTGTTTGTTAACCCCTTCACAGGTAGCGGATGCTTTCCCTGATTCTCAAGGCCTGATGCTCAAAAGGGGTGGAAGTAAGGGAGGGGAGTAATGGGAGGCTGTGGGAGGGGTTGATTAAATTCGACTTAAGTGGTGTATCTTACACCGGAGTCAGCAGCGAGCCCCGTGCCATTTAGCGCTGGTCGGGGGCCAAGCGTGAGCGGAGGGGCCGAGGCGATGCCGGTGTGACTCTGTGATTTTCACTAATGTCCCGCGGGGGATTGAGCAATGACCACTGCCGCTTCACCCGGGAGGCCAGCCAGATTGAAACCCCTGCCAGACCGCTTGAAAGGATGGCAAATCATTTAACCGCGCAATAGCATATTAGCATTTTTCAGCAGGCACACTGCAAGTGAAGGAAGGGAGAGAGAGAGAGAGAGAGAGAGAAAGAGAGAGAGAGAGAGAGAGAGAACAAGAGAAAAAAAGGAAAAATGAAATTGCTCTTGAACTCTGTGTGAAAATAATGTCAACAATGTGTAAAGTGCTAAACAAGCTAACAATTGTGAAATGATTATGGAAAAAAAGTCGTAAAAAAAAAACAAAACTTAAACTAATCAGAACTTAAATTAATTACAGCTCAATTTTGAGCACAAATCCCACTCAGAGCATCACAGTATCAGAGGGAAGGACATGAAGAGAGATGTTTGCCAATATCCATTGCACTTTACACATTGTAATGTGGCCAGCATCCAGCATTTGCAACATCAATTCCCTCAGCTTGTGTAGGTGTACAGAGGCTGCTTCAAAGAATATGCTAAACGGTTATTACTGCATATAAAAATAGCCCCCCCATTGTTCCTCTAGAGTGAGCTCGCAAATGCCATCTTTTAGAAGACAAATGGCAATGATGGATGGAGCAATCCAAAGTGGTTCTCTGCTTTTCAAATCACTTCAGATAGACCATGTATATGCACAAAAGTGTGGGGGCAGAGTGGGATTTTTTTTTTTTTTTCAAATTAATGCTGTAACTGATGGGAGTTGAAATGACAGGCAATGAGGCTGACAGAGACGTGAGAATTGGAGACAGACCCTGCCAGCCAGGTGTAACATGAAATTGATAATGGCAGCCGAGCCCAGCAGCTCCCTCTACAGGTAGAGGATGGAACATGACAACAGGGGTAAGGAGGGATAGACAACATAGCAGAGAAAGCAGTACTACACCAGCTCTATCTTAAATCAAAGCCATGTAGTAGTGGTAGTTAAGTCATCTATGTGTGTGTGTGTGTGTTGGGAGGGAGGCATGGGAATTCGTCCGACGTGTGTTTCTGAGTGGAAAAAGCCTCCTGACAACGTCTGACACGCTTCCTAAGCCTGGTGTCAGGAGCGCCTAGGCTGCCCGCAACAAACTCTGCAATTAGGCCGTGAGAAGTTGGCCTCTTGCCAGGCTTGACAGGGAGGTGGGGATAGGGGGGTGGGCAGTGGGGGGAAAATCAACAACAACGACAGCAACAACCCCCCGTTCTCAGGAAACCAACTCAGATAGCCAAACTTCTTCCACCAGCAGTCCCTTCAGCCAAGGCTTTGTTAGATAAATACTTCTCTTCTCTGGTTTATGATGTGGGCAAAACCAATACTCTTTTGAAGCTTGTGCATTGGGGGCGCGCACAACAACAGAGCACTTTAGCTGTAGGCTTCCCTTACTTTTTTTTTTCTTATCAAAAGAGTGGACACTATAATGACTGTTTGTTTTAATGTAAAATGACAGTTTGTGGCCCCGTGCCCCCCCCCCCCCCCCCCCCCCCCCATTTCAATGAAGCATCTCTCTCACATCGCCTGAAGATCAAATGGGGGAGCTCAGACCGTGGCGCTTTCCAAACAATTATCTCCAGCTCTCATGGTGAATGTGAACTTGCTCCAGTGCTTCCCCTGTTCTCCATGCTGTTTACCAAAATCCCAGAATTAATGAGAACGGATGAAACACACACACACACACACACACACATACACACACACACATTCATGCTAGTTTCCGTTTCTTCCTTGACACAAGTGCTGCTACTCAAAGCAGAGTCCTACTGTGTGCTCTTAGGTGGATAAGAGGGGCACAAGTTGTCCCTTTTTATGCCAGCTATTGTTCCCTTGGGGGGTGGGGGGGCGGACGGACGGACTCCGCTATTGAAACACAAACCTGGTTATTGTGTTGATAGAGCCGCTTGCGTTTATCCGCCGAGCACGAGGTGCTGCTTTTTCTCTGTGTGTTTCCCACATACAAGTTAAAAGGCTGATTTGCATTTATATTGCCGTTCAAAGCTCACTACTGTAATTGGTGTTGCGCTGTGATGCACCCCCACCCTCTGTGTAGCGCAGACATACGTGGCTACCCTGCACATGCAATTTTGAAAACCAGTCTGTCTCTTGCTTGTTTTGTTAAATATCAGCACAGAAGCAGTAAGAGAGAAAGGGAGGTAGGGGAAGTTGTGTATGTGAGTGTTACACTGAGGGGGGGGTGGTGGTGGTTGGGGGGAAGGGGATGGGGGGTGTTTGGAGGTAGGGGTGGGGAGTGAGGGTGTGCGACAGCCAAGTTCATCCAGGTGTAATATTGCGCTGTCCCAGAAACTTCCAGCAAACCACTCTCCAGCCGTTATCAGATCAGCAACCCAATTCCTCAAGTGCCGCCCGCGCCGCAACACGAAATACATCTTCCCACCTTCCCTCTCAACGCCGCCCGTAACAATCCTGTCAGCGCATTTACTGGCTGGTTTACTCACAAAACACTCCAGCCGCTTCGCCAGGATACACAGCATTATATGGGATGCTCTCCACTCCGCACGGACGACATGTGATTTACCAAAGGCACACACCCACACACACACACACACACACAAACCAAAGCCACATACACCGCCACACACACCCCAACAACGGAGTTGATTGCTCCCCCCACCCCCCCAGCCTCCTTCCATTTCCCTTCCTCCTACAATCCACCAACAAAAAAGCCGGAATAAAAAGAACAAGAAAGGAAAAAAACCTCTACATGTACAGTAGGCAACCTTTAGCAGGTGTGTTTTCACAAACCATTCCAGGCTCGACGCAGACATTCATATTGGCTCAGTGGACAGATGGTCAAACAATGGCTCGAGAAGTGCCGGGTTCTCCGCAGAAGCTTGTAATTACACAGAGGGAAATAGAGTGTGTGTGAGATAAGGGCTTGTGTCTGCCGCATGGAAAGAAGTGACACTTTACACATGCAGCAGGAGGGGAAAGGAAGAAAAAAAAAAGACAAAAGCAGAGAAAATGAGAAATATCACTGCATACTGGGTGATCTGGGTGATCCAACAAATATTTACACTGCAAAATATATTGCTACAGTTCTTTTTTTTTCTCATTCTGAGCAACCATAAACATGGTAAACACATAAAATCAATACACACCATAGCAAGCAACTTATCACCTCATAATGACACATGAACCTGACATTTCACCTCTAATCCTTGGAGTTCCATTCAGATGTCATAGTAATTGAATAATACACTCAGTCAATAAGACAACATTCAATTATTTATGGGTTTAACGAGCTGCACCCCGCCCCCCTCACCGCCCCCATCAGGGCTCTGCTTGCTCCTCGGCTCCTGCCATAAGTCCACCCACATGAAAAGAGGAAGGCATTGCTTATGACTAGCTGTGCCGCACGGGCAGAGAGAGGCCCTCTGCCCTCCCTCACACCCACCCTCGGCAGCACTTTCCATAGGGAGGAGTCAGCCCTCATAGCGCGCCGTTGTTCCTGTGCATTAGACTGCAATTTAGAAGCCATTAATCCTTCCTATAATCTGTCAGAAAAAAAAATCCCTTTGACTTGCTCTTAAAATACCCCCCCCACGCACGCGCGCACACACACACACGCACACACACACACACACACACACACACACACACACACACTACCCTCAATGGCAGCCACCCTCCAGCCCACCCCCAGCCCACTGCAATGTGCCTGCCTGCCCCGCCAGTTCATAGATCTTATGGGTTCATTGAGAGGGCTGTTTCCTCCTCCCCTCATCCTTGCCCTCCCTCCCTCCTTCTCTCTCACTGTAGCCCTTCTTCCTCTAAGTCAGCCCCTGAATTGGAGGAGCAATGAGCGACCAGTCCATGGGTTTGGCGTTGAGGTTGATGTTTTTTTGTGTTGTGGGGGCGCTCAGGGCTGCTCAGCGCCCGACTCCGCAGGTTACCCCGTGATCCCCCGCAGCATCTGGTTAAATTACTTAACATTGCGCCCAGCAGACGTGTAATCTGGGATAATGCCCGTTTTTGCCGAGAGTGCACCAATCTGGATGAACTCAACCCCCCCCCTTCAAATAAGATCCAAGAAACAGCTTGGGAAGCACGGATGAAGTGGGTGAGAGGGTGCATGAGTGGTTGAGGCTTGGTGCTGGGGGGGGTTAGAGGCCTCTGTGCAGATCAGATTGTGGCGTGATTTGATTGAAAAGCTTACGAGGCTCAGTGAACACTAGTTGCTTTGCTGTTTCCTTTCTGGCAGCATCTCAAGCACAGACACAACTGGTTTCATGCAACATGTATCCCAGCGCATGACGAACGACAGAGCAGCTCTGCAACCCCATCAGTTAGGGAAAGCAATGGTGGAAAAGCTGGTGATTAACAATACTGTACAAGCTGTAATAAAGCTATCATTATTGCTACATTATCGTGAGATGATTCGGCATGCTGCTATCAATGAACCTTGAAACTGTGGCATGAACCACAATTAACAAGACAATGAATAAACACCGTGGCTGTTATCATTACCAAATCTCATCTAGGGAAAAAAAAGAACTCCGTGAAAGAACATGTTCACCTTAAACAGCACTAAGACCATCCTAGCTCCAGTACCGTGCATACTGCAGGACATAAGAGATCAAATATATTGGAGTCAGCTTTTCATGAGAAAATCCAGGGCTAAAGGCTGGAACTGGAGGCTCGGTGCTTTCTAGAGATGGATCTTGATTATTTATTCATATGTTTACTTATTCCAAGGGAATATCCAATGGGCCATCGGCTAGTGCGGGATTATGTTTAATCTAGCCTGGCAAGGGGAAAAAAAAAAAAAGAAGAAAAAAACAGCAAGGGTCACTGCTGTCCCTTGGTGACTTATGAAGTGCATCTTGGCAGAACATGCCTCGTAAACAAGGCACGGTGCCCCAGGAAGCTTCAATCCCCTCAATGACATCTCTATCAATTACCCATCCCATGGCCTGCATGCAGCTAAATGGTCAATGCCATACAAGTGACTCATTTTAATTGAATTCAATATCGTCATTGGAGCACATTGTTTAATGGCTAACTTCATTAATACTGAAACAGTGTCGGGAAGTAAAATATAAAGTAGAAATTGGGAACAGAAAAGAAACATGACAGCGAAACGCTAAACAAAATCTATTAAACATGGATGTGATGAGAAAGAGAGGGCAAGAACTGAATGAAATGTGTACAAAACTGGATTACTACATGCCATAATCCACATGTCTGAGGATGGTTTAGAGAGTGACAAATAATTATTTGTAATTTCATAATGAATCACAAATATGGGATAGCATTTGCGCTTGTCATTTGCGAAGGACATCCACCACACTCACAAACACTTTGTAATTTTTTGTAAGATGTGACATAGAGGATTTGCTTGCAGAAAAGAGAGAAAAAAAAGCTTTCATCCGTATGTGACATTTTAATTATAAGGCTATTCAGAAGGATGTATCCAGCGCTGCGGTCGTGAACGAGGGGTAAAAAGACTTTTAGGCAGACAGATTGCTACCAAATGAGAGCCAGGCTCTTAAAGCTCTGAGACTTGCTTTTTAGGGTTCAGGGAGAGGAAAAAAGAGCTTAGGGATGAAGCACTGTGGTGACTTAGCAATGCTAAGTCTTGTTTATGCCTTTTGTGGTGGAGGAGATTGATGGGAGCGGACTGCTCTTCAGAGATAAAAAAAAAAAAAAGAGGACCAACTGAGACAGATAGAGAAACCATGAACAATTGGAGAAGAAAGAGAGATGTAAAGAGACACGGAGAAAGGGACAAGATAGTATGTGTGTGTGTGGCAGAGAGACAGAGAGTATGTGTGTGTGTGTGTGTGTGTGTGTGTGTGTGTGTGTGTCTCAGAGAGACAGAAAGAGAGAAAGAAAGAAAGAAAGAGTCTGATATAAGGGAGAGCGAAGGTGCTTGTGTGGTTTGGTCTATCAGTATTTTTGTGTGTGTGTGTGTGTATGCACCTTAGTACATTTTACGCCCTGTGCAGCACTGCTCTCAGTATGTGTGTGTGTGTGTGTGAGTAAGAGAAAGCAAGGTGAGAGCAGCTTCTGTCTGAGAAGGTGCACCGAGAGCATCTCAGGTTTCTTTGCCAGCAGCGCTACACTGCTCTGCGCCGTGTGTTTTAGCAGTTCATTAGAGAGGCGTTCAAGCACAAGCAATAGCCCACACTTTAACCAGCCATCCGAGGGGACCTCACACACATTACCATCTCTTTCACCCTCTCTCCCTCTCTCTCCCTCACTTTGTCTATCTATCTATGTCATACAGGAGATATCAACACATAGAACGCCAGTGTAGCTGTGGCAGATGAGTGAAGAAGGGAGAACAGTATGACAGCAGGATGATGAAGAGAGAAAATGAAAGAAGGGTCGGTGAATTTGGGGGCTGGAGAAAAAAATGACGTGGATGACATGGGATATTTGAAAGACAGAGAGAGAGAGAGAGAGAGAGAGAGAGAGAGAGGGTTGTGAAGTAGTGACAGGGAGGTAATGTTAAAAATAACCATGGTCCAGAAAGCTGAGATAGATTGAAGCATAGGAGAAAGCCAGAAGCTGAGGGGAGAGACAGAGAGAGAGAGAAATGAGGAGAAGAAGGGAGAGGAGAAGAGCATCAAGAGTACAGGTGGGAGGGGATGGAATAGAAAAAAGCAAATAGAAGTGAGAGAGAAAGACAGGAGACAGACACAGCCTTAGAGACAGAGAGAGAGGAGGAAGAAAAAAAAGAGAAGCGATTAGATTCTTTAGACAGACAGCTCGCCCCGCGGTGACGCTGTTTTTTTCTCCGGCGCTCTCCTCCCCGATCCGTCCTGGCCGGCTGCGTGCCATCAGTCACAGCTCAGGACCAGGTGTCGGGGGGAGAGCGCCGGTGCCCTACATATCGTCGCCACCACGGCTCCGACTCCGCAACTCGGCTCAAGTCCCCGCCTCTCCTCTCTCTCCTCCTCTGCCCTCTCCTTTATCACTGCCTCTCTCTCTCTTTCCTCTTGTCCCCTCCTCTCTCACTTCATCCCTCCCTCTCCTCTTTCGCTCCTTCCCTCTCTTGCCTCTTGTCCTCTCTCCTTTTGCTCTTTCTCTCTCTTCTAATTTGTACTCACTCACCCTCTTTTTCCTCTCCTCTCCTCTCCACTTCTCTCACTTCCTCTTCACCAGCCAAACATATCAACCCCAAACCACAGTACTGCCACCATTGCTGTCAGTCCCTCAAACAGCAAGCTAGCCCACCAACCCCCACTCCACCACCACCCCTCTCATTCTGAGGGGAAGAAAAAACAGGGAATAAAAGGGTTCTATTTCCCTGTGGCCTTTTTCGCTGACAATGTCTGGCAACATAAACAGAGCAATAATTTGTAAAACACAATTTAGCTACAGGGGAGCGGGGAAGTCCCTCGAGGCCAGTAAAAAGGATGCCGACGCAGGTTGTTATCTTGTGTTTACCTGGCAAGGCCGATATTATTTCATATTGTAATAACCAGCTCAGCTGAATTGCAGAAAAAGAGCAATCTTTCCGAGACGATATCTGGGGTATCTGTGGGTATTAATCTCACGTGGGTGAACTGAAAGCGTCAGCCGAGCAGGAAAAAATAAGAGACCTCTGAGACTCCATACATCTCACGACTTGGCTGGGGCACTAGCCTTAGCGCTGTGTCTAGAGTATCACCCAAACTCACCATTCCCTTTCAGCAAAGCAAAAAAGAGAGAAGGAACAGTGGCAAAGGCTGAGTTTCTTTTTGACTTGCAACTACTTTTGGAACCAAGCGACTTTTCGAACTTTTGGTTCGCTCATCCAGAACAGACCGTCTCATCACAGGCAACATTGTCAAAGCGCTCTGTTGTGTGTGTGAGGGGAAAAAAAACATCTAATGACAAGAAAATGCAGACAGACAGAGTGACAGACAGAGATGAATGGATGCTTTGTGTCTCACTGGTCAAGTGACAAATGACCAGCGGCAGAAAAGTACCCTGCTTTTATCCACTTTTAGCTTGGTCTCCCTTGCAGAGGGAGAGAGAGAGATAAAAAAGAAGGTGCAGAAGAGCGTTTTTCTTTTTTCCCCCCCCTTTTTCTTCTTTTGGCCATGCCAGAGCAGGATACACTTACCCAGCTGTAAAACTAGATCATAAACCTGACAACCTCCTGAGACGTGATCTACTGCTCTTCAAGTGCCGCTCCTGAGAGCCGTATGAGAAGCTATACTCCCGGTGTCGGGTTCAAATTAGCGCTCTGCGCTGAGTGCATCCGGATATGGGTTTGTCTGCTTTATGTTCTTGCATACACAAACACACACACACAAACACACACACACATTTACGCACACAGATAACACACACATCCAAACAACAAACAAACACACCAGACAGCAATCATTTCTTGTACTTGGCACACAATAGTCTGTGCCCTGAAATAATGAGCTTTGGAACATGAAAACAAGCACGCGCATCAAGCATCATTAAAATGTCTGTACTGTCCCCGTATTGCTTTGATTTGTATTTGGATTATGATAATCAAAGGACTCAGGAGAGAGAGAGAGAGAGAGAGAGAGAGAGAGAGAGGAGAAACAGAAGGGTAGAAGAATGAGAGAGGCACAGAGAGAGCACTAGACTTCCCAGTGTTACAGAGTGATGTCATGAGGAGATGATAGAATCTTGACTTCAGATTCTGTATCTGGTAACAACCAACTGCCACTCTAGTGACTCCAAACCAACTGAAAGACTGGACTTCCACTTGATGATTATTAACAAAAGATTTAAGCCTTTTGTATGTGAGACATACCAACACACAAACACACACACACGCACACAAAGCACCCTCACACACGCACGCAATCAGAAGCTGCCCGTCGTGTGGGGGTCAAACTTTTGAAAAGCACTGGAGGCATCGGAGCACCCCTGACACGCCGCGAGATTAGCCACACCATTGTCTTTCTGGGTCACTGGCCGCTGGAGAGACAACAATCGACCCGATCTATTTAGCCGCGCACCTCGGCTCGCCGCTCCGTCTGACTTTCCTCCAGCCAGACCCACTGATCAAATCCCCGCCGCCTCGCAGGGGGTCTTTGCCCCGGAGAGTGGAGCGTGCGCGTGCACCCGTTTATTATTTTCCGAAGACAACCACCTGGTGGTAAACAGCGGAAGCATCAACCCGTGTGCTCGGCCATTTGTTTCCACAACAGTGAGGCTCTCAAAGAACAAAATACACACAAGGAAGTGACATAAGCCCAGATAAAGCAAGTGTGTTTGTGTGCATTGTGTTGTTGTTGTTGTTGTCGTTGTTGTTATTCTTGTTGTTGTCTTATTCCCTCTAGAGCTTTGTGTGTGTGTGTGTGTGTGTGGGTTCTCCGCATGTTGTCTGACCACCTCTTGGCATACTGAGGCTAAACTGCCTGTCAGTCTTTTCACAACAGACTGCAGAACTGTGAGTGTGCCTGATGCATGTGAGGGAGAGTGAGAGAAAGAGTGAGCGTGCTATTCAGAGTGGATAAAATGGCAAAACTGAAACACACTGACAGATGACAGGGACAGAGAGAGAGAGAACAGCAACGACAGTAGCAGCAGAAGCAGCACAAGCACCAGCAGC
>PYXC01000452.1:6655000-6787500 GCA_015244755.2 Tenualosa ilisha
TGCCTACCACAAGATTACCTTGTCAGTAACTATCACCAGTGCAAATAAAATTGTTGACACCACAGACTGTTGGAAGACCATGTACTGTATATTGCACCCAACTTAAAATATAATGAAATAACTGGATGTTGTTTTGATGAGAAAACAAGAACAACTTAGCACTTTGCAAGGCTAGTATGTTAACTGGTTAGCTGTCAATTGTAGTGATTTATCTGCCAGACTTAAAAATTTTAACCTTTGCCATGTTTCATGTATGTGTCATTGAATCTTCATGTTAGTGTTACAATGTGTGTCTTTGTGGTGTTTGTGTGTTTAGGATGATTCACTGATTAGGCCTACAGTCACTAACCTTTTATATGACTCTGTCATGTTTGAGATGCGTCAGTACATTGAAAGGTTTGTGTCTTTGTGAGCATGCTAGCTGTAACATATAACAAATGTAAACATTTAGTAGATCTCCTCTTCATTTTAGCTCTCAACATCTTAAGAGTGGGTAGCTTGGGTAGCTTAATAAGCTGATCTAGCTTGCTAGCTGTTTGAAATGTTTTCCTGCATAATCCATTCATTCTTTTCTCCTGTCCTATCACCAGTCTAAATAAGGATTCGGCTAACATACCATATCTGTTGCTTTCAGGTGCTGATGTTACCCCTGCTTCCTCCCCGACCACCACAATTTTGGTCCCTATCCAGTGTATGGAAGTACTGCCATCTCAGGAACTGTGCGGGTCCATTCATTTTGACACTTGGACCTGGCCGCACCTTGGATGGGGCCTACATCAAAGACTCAAAGGCATATTGTTTATTTCCATCCATCATTGTAAAATCTTTTCATGACTTAAAGTGATAGTTTAGAGTAATTCCAACCATAGCCCTGTTGTACAAGCTTGCCGAGTGCTGTCGGTAGAAAGAGAATTTGAAACAATGTAGACTGAATAGTGAACCGGCATCTAACCCTAACTGTATGGTACTGTCCGTGATTAAAGTGAAAGTGATCTCATTATGCCATTCTGTTAGCCTAAGCTGCACATTCGCTATTTGATCTATGTTGTATAAAATTCTTTAGTTCTCCTTTCTACCGACAGCACTCAGCAAGCTCGTATAACAGAACATCTCCCATCTTGTGGGAGAGTTAAATACTGTTTGACACATGCTGCGAAATAGTATGTTGCCATGTTTTATAATGAAAGAAACAGTGTAGCTAGCCAACTAGCCGATGCGCATAAGTTATGCAAATAAGAAATCCTTGGTTGGAAACACGTGCAAATTCGCATCAGTCCCGTAATGCAAATATACATTTAATTCATTTGAGGGGTGGGTTAAATCTGTTTAAAAACAGTTTAAATTGCTTATATTCACATTTACCTATCTTCTATCCTGCACCCTGTATATCCTGCTTCTACGTGTCCATTGATCCCACAGCTGGCCGGAACACGTCACTCGATAAGCGTAATGTTAATTTTTTAATTCACATTAGACAGTTGATGGAAACGCATACTGATGCTCATATTCTTGAGCTGAATTTTTGTTAATGCAAATATAAGATGTGAATAAGTTGAATGGCAACCCAACTCATGAAACAGTCTATCAGGCCTCAGATAGTCTGAGATATAGTCTGGAGTGAGTTACCCTGAAAGACACAAATGGTGGACTGACAGCATCAGAATTTCTAGTAGGCCCTATTGAAGTTTTTGTGTATTAATATTAATTGGGTTTTGCAAATGAATGACAGACACTAAAAAGAAAGGGCTGCATCAGAACAGTTGTAATGTACAATAGCACCAACTATTTAGCCACAGGTGATGTCAGACATGTAGGGAAGTTCAACTTGACCTTAACCTCATAACAACTACTGTCATCTCAGACCCATAACATATGGTTTTGATAACTGAATGCCCCCTACTGAGACCCCACATAGGGAGATCTGAGTGACTGGAAATGAAGGATCCCAGCGTTTGAGAAAAAGAGAGAAAGAGGTTGCGTGTTTGTGAGAGAGAGAGGGGAGACTCCTCACTCCTTTGACACCAAAAGAACTCTAACCTAGTAATTCAGATCCTCAAATATCTGGAAGATGGGAGAAATTCCTAAGATACTCATTAACCACAATGCCAGTAAAAAGTTTGAGTTTTGTGGTTGGGAATAACTTTGAAATCACAGACTTTCATAGAGAAACTTGCCATGGAGACTCTTTGACCCAGAGCTAGCATCTAGATGAGTGGGATGAGCATGAACAGACATTGCGAGCAAAGATTTCTTGTCCACCATCAGTGTCTGTCCTCACAAATACTATGAGTGAATGTGCAAAAAAAAAAAAAAAAAAATCTTGTGGAAATCTTTCTCAAAAGAATGGAGCCTGTTATAGTCCCAGAGGGCATGTGTCGAACCACCTCTGTATTAAGGCCATAGAATAACAATAGGTTTTCTGTGGGTGTAATTGCAGGCATTCTAATGATTTTGTTAATGCAGTATAGTGGATTTGGTGTTGTAGAGTGGTGGTGTAAGCATTTATTTGTGTTGATGCTACTTGCATATTTTTCTGTCAACATATTTTTCTCATAACTGTGGGTGCTTGCAACCAGCTCTGGTCATCTAGAAAAGAATAAAATATGCAATGCAAAAGATCTCCAACAGCCCTAACAAAAAACCTAAAAGCTAATTAATGAATTTGGATTAATGAATTAATAAATGGATTAATGAATACCTTCATAATAGCTTTATCAGGAGTTTGTAAGTTAGGTTTCTGATGGAATTGATACAACAGTTTGTGTTAATTTGTAAAAGTTAAAAGACAAGTTAGCATTCCGTCACCCATGCCTACACTATGTGCATAAGCTGTTTCAAAATAAATGTAGAAGGGTAGCCAAGGTCTTTGTTAAACAAATGTACAGATTTGCATTAAATTACTCTGATCCAACTGCCTCACCCACAGCAGGGGAAAGCTAGCCTCAAACTGTACAAGATAATAAGCATTTTAACAAGCCTGTATTGTACCCACAAAAATGCACATCTTAATGCTTCAGTTAATTTTTATTCAGGTTCACCCACAAGGGCACTGGAACTCCCAAAACCTAAAAAAACCTTACCAAAGTTCCCCTAGAGTTGTTCAAACAATTGCTGGAAGGGTAAGCCCTACAGATACTGATATGCATAATTCATACCAGAAGGCTGCCTAACAACAATTCTGTGAAACACCAAGTGATGGGCAAATTTCAAAGTTTGGCAGGTCAAAAATAATAACTGCAACACAGATAATTGAATGAAGTTTCCAATTTAAGACAGAAAATTTTTAACATTGGCACCCTGCTCATTTATCCTTCAATGTGAATCTCTCCAAAATAGCACTCGTCACTAAAAAAGAAAAAGGCCATCAGTTAACTTTTTCCAAATGAATCTCCGGTTTTGTTTTATGAGCAGTAACGGACATGCTTCATTCAGAGTTTTGTGGACACAATGGCAGATGATTTGTGTACTCCGTTAAGAACATTATGGATCACATCACATTGTATGATATTTTAACCTAGAGGCAACCAATTACGCATCACTCCTTCAAAGAAGTTCTCACTTGATGTCCTTTGCTATGTGGCAGATTCATGTAGGGGAGAGGAGTTGGCACACATGATGTTGAAATCTATTTTAAAGTTTCAAGGCTACAGTTTGTGCATAAGTGTGGGTGGAGGTGCAAAGTAGAGAATGAAGGCCAATAAATCATAATAATAATAATAATAATAATAATAATAATAATTAAACAAAAAAAAAAGAATTCATCAGCGGAGAAATACTGTGAGGATCAGAGTGGTTCGCAATCTATACAGTGTCCTTGCAGAGAACAAAGAAGCACACAGAGGCAGTCTGTATTTCATGCGCTAACCATTTTCATTTTCCCAGAATGTTTTTTTGTTTGTTTTTTTTGTTTCATTGACAAACACTGGTATAAATATGCCATAGGAAAATACATATACATTAAGAGCCAGTGTGGTAGGGTTGAGGAGCCAGGGCGCAGCGATGAGAAATTGATTTCAATGTTAGCTGAGTTTCAGGAGCCACAATATTATGTGGGCAGCCAACAGAGTGTTTTCTCTCTCTCTCTGGGTGATGGCCATAAATCTTATTTATGCAGTGCTTTCTCATGCCTTCATCTCAAGGTGCTGCACAACACATACATCTCACACACACACACACACACACACACACACACACACACACACACACACACACACACACACACAGGCAGGCGGCCCTCCCCAAACTAATTTAATTAATTACAGGGAGCGGCAAAGTGACCTTTGAAACTTGAAGGCTTAAAAATTACCTGGAACAAATTGAGCATCACTCCTAAAAAGAGAGGGAACATAGAAAGGGGAAAGTGGAGAAGAAAAAGAAAGAGGAAAAAAGAGGCTAATGCAGCAGAGATGAGTAAGGCAGGTAGGCAGTGCAAGGCTGGGTTTCAGATAGTCTATTGAGAAGGATATACGCTTAAATTGGCCCGGCCTGGTAAAAATGAAGTGTCCTCCCCAGCGCGCTATTCTGAAATGCCAGAGACTCTCAGCCGGGGCCGCTAACGAATGCGCAAAGCGGGAGAGGCGGTCGATTGCGAGATGGTCAAAATGCAAACCGCAAGGAATACATGAATATGAGTTTTGACGCAGGCGGCACCTGTGCCATGTCCTTACATCTGATAATATGAATTCTAATGCTTGGTTTCTCAGGGAAGACATTTCCATATACTGAATGAGAGGTGAGTGGAGATGACAAGCAGGGCCTGTTGCAGTAGGAGAGAAAGGAGAAGTGACATATCTGTTTACTTTGTGTACAGTGGAGCTTTCTCTACACTGCAACTGCACGAGTTATCAAGTTTTAAAAATGAGGTGTTTCAATTCTGATTGGTAGAGGTGTACTTGTATGTGTGTGTGTTTGTGTGTGTGTGTGTGTGTGTGCATTTGTGAATACATATTGGATTTCTTATTGCAAGTATGTTGGTGGATTGGTTAGTTTGTGTGTCTGTGTTAGAAATTGCACATTTCTGGCGAAAGCACTAGAAAGACAATACATACACAGTGTGAATATATTCACCCATAGAAATACATACATTTACACATCCCTTCTCAATGAAGTCTCTTGATAACACACACACAGAGACACATGTGCACACACATGTGCACACACCATTCCACTGGCCATGAATTGTTAATAAGACCAGTAACCAAAGGACTACACATTCTAAATAATTCTCGTAAATAGGACTGGCAGTGGATAAGAATGACAGAACTCAGAAGATCTCTTCTGTGTAATTTGTTCATGCTTAACTAGAGACGTCTATCATTTGTCCTTCATCCATCTGGGATCTTAAGACTTTTGTCAGTTTCACAAGATGTGCACTCAAGGGCTTGTCCTGTCAAAATAATTATGCTCTAACATCACGTAATATGTAAAGGATAATTGTAGAACCTGTTGCATTATTGTATAGATACATTGATCTGCCAGTGCAGATGAGGAACTGTGTAGCCATCTCTATATATCCTAAGTATCCTAAGCCCTGTTTATGTATGTGTGTGTGTTTGTGTGTGTGTCTGTGTGTGTTTTCCGTGTTCTTTTTTCAGCAACCACATTTTACTGAGAGGGCAGAGGCTGGGCCACAGTATGCAAACGATACCTAGATTTGTTTACCTGACCTCACGTGATGATTAGCAAACCATGCTTTGGTCAGCAGACCACAGAAGTGGCTGGACCTGGTGCAGATCAAATTGCTTTGCATAAGCCAACTTACTTTCCATGTTTTACTTAAGACACACAAGAAAATAATGAAGACTGCATTTTACTATTCAAATAATGGAAATTGATTGATGATTCAAATTGGTGCGTGGGAGTGGTCCTTACAGAAAAAGCTGTTCTATTAAAAACGGGCACGCAAACTGCTCACCATACTATCTATAATTTCATTATAGGCTATTTTGTAGTTTTATGAAGTTACATTAATATGTGAATGGTTTTAACTTAACAACTTAATAAAGTTTATAATTTCATAGACACTTTATTTTGTCACTATTTTTAACACTGCAGGAATTAATGTAAACAACCTGACTTGAAGGATCACTGACATTATTGCTGCAATAGCAGAATGTTGTTTGGAAGCTCAATAGCATTGCAATGCACTTTAGTTGGTGCTAGTGTGTGCCTTCTCAATTCAGGGCTTGGTGATCTTTGTGTGGGCTTTGCAGCTAGTTTGGGTGGGTGGGGGGAGGGGGAATTGGGGGGCACCTTGGGGAAATGACTGCCCACTTGGTCACCGGGCTTTCTCTTTTAGTGCTTGTGTATTGCTTCCCACTCTCAGCGAACCTTGTTGTGAGAAAAACACAGAGCACTCCTTCACAGGGTCTGACTGTGTGGCCAAAGGTAGGTTCATGCAGAACGCATGCACACTACAAGATAGTTCAGGCATACAAAATGTGTCATACAGGTTGTCAAAAATGCATTAGAAACTGCACAGGGAGATGATTGGCAACACTGTGGAATGATCGAGTGTCTTTCACAGAAGGATGAATAATTTCTTTGGCATTTTGATAACCCAAACAGGGTATTTACTTTCTACATTCTCAGGGGACTACTGGTGGAGTATTCACAAAGCAACAAAGCAAAAGTATTTGACTAGCAGCATTGTTTATACAAAATATGGGATGTGCACTGACTGTAGATCCACTGTCAACTCAACTGACTTTCCAATGAGCTGTCTAGAGTAAACTGCTTTGTTGGATTAAAATACCCTGTCCATTTAAATGCCAAAACATCAGTTAGAGCTGAAATTCTAATTCAACATCTTGATTTTAACTGATTATATACATTACACCTGTAGAGAGGTACAGATTTAGTTAAATGCTAATTATGCTAATGTTTAGGAAGCTGTCAGTGTTCTGTGGTTTTAAATAAATAATTTGTCTATAAATGTGAATAAATAAACAGATAAATGCTTTGTATATGAGTGTGTGTAGGGTAGAGGGCAGGCTGGGGGTGTGTTGAGAGGGTGAGGGGCACACTGGTGTGTTTGGGCAGCATTACATCAAAGAGAAGCGCCTGGAAAATGCTGATTCAGGCCCTTCATTAGCATGCATTAATATTCACGTTTGAGCTATTTTGCCACTGGTCCCAATTGAAAATGCAAAGCGAAAGTAAAACAGCCAATCGCACCAGAGGCACACACTGCACACACTCGAACTCCAGCAATGAGCTGAAGCTGAAGCTGAAGTTGTGAACCCACCCTCGGCCCTGCTGTTTACTCCAGAGAAGTACTAAGCTATAGCCTACCTACTGCAGTAACTAGCAGGCTGATTGCCGCAGTAGTATAAAATAGCAACAGCAAATGAACAATGAACACACACACACACACACACACACACACACACACACACACACACACAAAGAAGGAGACAAAGAAAATGATAGGGTGAAAATTAAAATAAATACTCTAAGTTACTCAAGGTTAAGTTACATACAGTGTATAAAGTTGTCATGCCACATAATCTATATCTGAGTGTCAAATCAAACCTTCACAGAAGTTGAACATGCAAAGTTACATGCTATGTATACAGTTTAGTCATGCCATATATATTATGCATCTGGTTGTCAAATCAAATCTTTACAGCATACATTTAACATGCATAGATTAAAATGTCTGCGCACACAGAAACATTCCCTCTGGTCATGAGGATTATCACCAGAGCAAGCTCAATAATTCATTTCTTCTTTTTATTTACACTGAATATTAATTGTTTTTAAGACAAAAAAGGAACAAAATAATGCACTGCAAACTACTTGAGGGGGTGGGGAGAGCAGCCTCCCTCTCCATGTGAAGGTCCTGGGGAGTGTGATTGTGTACAACAATGCAATTAGGTCATTCAAACTTAAGTAAAGTGATCAAGAAATAAGCTTGCTGGGTTATTATCTAATGTATTCATGCCCCCCTCCCTCCCTCTCCCTCTTTCTCTTTCTCTCACTCTCTCTCACACACACACACACACATAACAGCACACAAACCACACTGGCCTAAAATGCACTAACGGTTTTAATTGTCCCCATTTCCTGAACAGTAGCAGAAGTAGCCCAGCTACTTCCATCCTCCTCTTCTCTCTCTGCATAAGTGATTATTTATATCAGGGGCCACACAACACAACCTTCCTCCACTTCTCAGCACTTAATCCAGTCAGGCATATAGTAGCTACCACCAGTGTCTGGGCTGGACTAATTGCTGAAAGTTGTTTGTTCACTGGTGTTAGTCTTGTTTTTCCCCCCACTTCATTATTCATGCATCATACTGATCTGTATCTTGAAAACAAAGATGGCACACTAACAATCAGGTCTTTTTTGTCATTGAGTGCCAGACAGTCCCTTAGATACCCAGGGTCAAGTGAATACATAAACAACTCATTTTGTTTCCTAGTTTGCATATTGTTTTTTTTTTTTTTTAAGATTTTTGGAACCGTTAAAGAAAGACAATGGTTTATTATACTTAATTTTTCTCTGCAGAAAGTTGAGACACATTGAAGGACAACAGCAATGGACGTTATATATATATATATACACTTACTTTACATGGACTTTATAAAAATCCATTTTCCCCAGCCTTCAAAGTTGTGCTGGAAGAAAAGTTACAACAAAAATGTTAACCTTATGAACAACCCTGAATAGCCACATCACTCTGTGTTCTCAAAGCATTTTTTTTCTTCTTTTTTTTTCCTTTTTCTTCTTCTTCGTCTTCTCCTCCTCCATCTTTTCCTTCGCCTGCTTCTTAGCATTATTATTTTTTATTAATTTTATTTTACTTGTTTTTTTATTATTTTATTTTAATTCTTAAGTTATTGTTACAAGAAACACAACATCCGTAGGCTCATTGGCTCGTTATGAGCCAAGT
Source organism: Tenualosa ilisha (assembly GCA_015244755.2). NCBI lineage: Eukaryota > Metazoa > Chordata > Actinopteri > Clupeiformes > Clupeidae > Tenualosa > Tenualosa ilisha. Next base: position 6,663,897 of record PYXC01000452.1, read on the forward strand.
ACAAATCAGGAAAATGTATGGAAGTACATGGGTAATGTTAGTGCCTTTGCTACATGGGTAATTTCAGTGCTTTTGCTCAAGAGGTCTGCACAGGCTCCATTTTAGTCTGTGAAACTGTGTGTCTCAGATGCTACATTATACCTGTTTCCTTCTCAGGCCAGCACAATCTAACCTCAGTCTCAGATCTCATTTGGCCACAAGTTCACCCGAGTCAGCCCTGGCCAATTTGATCAATTTCAGAGACTTACCACCAATGCGGACACAGCAGCTGAACCCCGGCACTGATGGCAAAGCCGAACCAAACTAGCTGTCGGTCTGTGCCTCTAACAGCTATTGTGCTAGCAACATAACAACCTTTCTATCTGGGCTTTGTGTTATCACTGAGATTAGGCCATAGATTCCAATTTACATGTCTAATAGATGAGACTCTGTCTCTCCACATGCCTCACGATGCCTTTGTCCTCACTTGTTCTCACATTTGCCTTTTAGAACCTGAACGGCTCTCTCATAGACGTTTGAGATATATAAAAAAGGAAGGGTCTGCTTCTTTTACTGCAGAAAAGGGGTCATAATGTTACTCAAAAATGGCTTCATTGCTCTATCTCCCCCTGGGAGGAGAAAGAGATGACTAGTATCCTCTTGGTAGGGTTTTACTGTTTCAAATACTGTTTCAGACAGTATTTTCCCCCCATCTTGCTTTCCTGGTTTGTTTTCACAAGAACATGTTTATGCGTCTTTGCCTGAAAAGAAATATTATTCTGTGCCTTAAGACTTCTCTGGCCTTATTGTCAGGATTAAGCCTTTGTTGTTTCCTTCTCTATGTTAATCACATTTCCACAGAAGAAACCTTTTCTTTCTTTCTTTCTTCCCTTTTTTTTTGTTTGTTTGAAGGACAGCACTACTTTCACAGGCAGGTGTGGACAATCCCATTAGGATTTGCTTATGTGTTCCATCTCGGCTTTTCCAATAAAAAGGTACAGCACGAGGGCGTATTGGATCCTGACACTCAGGCTTTTTTATTGCCCAAGGAGAAAGCAGTGACCTTCACCAGTGTTATACAGCTCACGAACACATTGGACTAAAGGCATTGATACATACACTGCAATTAATGAAGATAAATGGCTGTCGGATTTCTGTTGAACCGCACAGATATATTTTTGGATATTTTTTTTTTTATCACTTTTAAATCTGTTGTCATCCAGTTTCTCACTATGATTATGTTTTTGCTTCCAAAATAGGCTGTCAACATGAAAAGTGAAGGGAGCAGTGATGGCAAGTAATTGAATGTCAAAGATTAACTGAAAGCTAAACAAATGAAACAGTTTTGGTTCGTTGTGTTTTTCAAAGAATGGAAAGGAGACTTAGAAAAAAAATAAAATATATAAATCTCCGCCCCGCAGAGTTGTACTCTGTGCCATGATTAGATAAGGAAATCACAGATATCGGGAGTGGATGGGTGTGTGTGGGTGTGACTGTCAATCAATGAGAAACTGCAAGCACCCAGAGGCATTGACAGGAAGCTTGGGCATATCTGTTGGATCATCTCTCTGCTTCAACAGGGTCCACTGAGCCACCTGGCATTGTGTTCCTGTAAATATGACCCAAATGGAATTGTACTCTGTTGGTGTGCACACGCAGGAGAGCAGGTCGAATGAGCAGGAGCACACTTGTTATTGTCTGACTGCGAACAGAAACAATGGAAGCGTGGAGCATGTGAAGTGTGAAAAAGGGAGAGAGAGAGAGAGAGAGAGAGAGAATGAGAGAGAGAAAGAGAGGACACAAAGAAATAGCCTGATAGAAAATGAGTGAGAGTACAAGTCAGGAGAGGAAGAATTGAAGATTGAGCGAGAGAGAGAGAGTGAGAAGAGACAGACAGACAGATAGACCGTGTGTGTGTGTATGTGTGTGTGTGTGCGTGCGTGTGTGTTCCACTGTCTATGGTTTTCTGTGCGCTATCTGTATAGCACTCTCACTCCACACACACACTGTCTACTGTCTTTTTTTCTTCTCCCCTGTAACAGTGCACATGGTATGAATGTAAGCTGATTTTTGTTTGCAAATATATCAGTTACTTTTAGCCATCACTAATCCCACAGGGATTACAGGACTTTTTTGGATCAATGGGAGCTTTATTTGGGTCAGTCCATGTTGTCTGGTGACAGCGCCTCCAACCTCCCAGCGTTCCACACAGCCGAGGGTTTGATTAATGGAGGAGAGGTCCAGCCTGGGGTCCGTTCCCTAGCGGAAAGCTTGTCTTCCTGAGGGGACGAGAATGCCTGTGACAAGGCACAGGCTGTAGTGCAATGTCCCCCCAGACACAAACTACTCCTACTCCGTTCTGTCTCTTTTTCTGCCCCAGAACTGCAAACTAATTTGCCTTGTAATGACACCCCCAACACCTCCAACACCACACACACACACACACACACACACACACACACACACATATCCTGACTGTACCCTGTTTCAGAGACAGACATTGTTATAACAGAGTGTACAATTACATTCCTGTCTCACGGAAATTATGAATTACTTACACCTCTGTCATGAAGTAAAAATCTGTTCCTGGGCAATCGGGGCAATTTAGAGCTTTCTTGTAAACCGGTGGACGATTTACAGCACATTTTTCTTTCCTTTCAGTGGATTTTTTTCCCTTTTTTTGCCTTTTCAGGGCAGCCGTGTTGAGGCTTCACATTCAGACTCAGCATGCTCTGTTTCTAATAATCGTTGGACATCTCTTTGCATGTGGAGTTTTTGGAGCCGCCTGTCTGCCTCCTATTAAAGCAGATGATTTCCTTCCTTGGAGGCTAGCAACGGCAGAGAAATGCACTTTTTCGCTCTGAGTGACACTTCAATTAACCCCCATTCTTGCTGCCTCTAATTATCAGATTGCCGGCGATGTTGGGGACAAGGCAGGTCATTAAAACATCCACTGGATCATCATCAATGCCCCAAACCCCCAAAACACACACACACACACACACACACACACACACAACGCCGCCCCAGGAGATTTATCAGGGCCTTAGAATTTGGGAGATGCTTTGACAACCTGTGTGCACTCACTTCCAGGGATGAGAGCCATTGGCCCATAATTGTCGTGGAGAAGTGTTTCTGGTCTGCTAAGATATGCAGCTCCTCTCACTATGATTCACTCGCTCTCAGTATCTTTGGCTTTCGCTCTACTGGGCTGTATTCGTTTGGCTAGTTTCATACTTATTTTACACGAGAGAGAGAGATAGATAGAGAGACAGAGAGAGAGAGAGAGAGAGAGGGAAAGCATTTTTCGAAGCATTGTTCAAGTGACGATGAAGCACAGCTCCATAAAGAGGATTTCATTGCTATCCAAATAAACAAGCTGAAATGTCCAAACTAATATAGATTTCAAATACATAGAGAAACAATGGCTAAGATCTCTCTCTCTCTCTCTCTGTTTGTCTGTCTCTGTGCTTGTTTTTCTAAGCATATTATATTGTCAATTTCTCATCTTGCCTCAGATGCTGGAGCACCGGGGTGGGCCTGCAGTGTCAGTGGTGGATGCCGTCTGGCAGGTTCCCCTGCTTCTTTCTGATGGACACAGCTGTAAAGCTGCACGGTGAGAGTTTGTGGCTGCTGATTTATGCCTTGCTGTTTTGGCCATATTTAACTCCTGACAGCCAGCTCAATGCGGTCTGAAGCCCCTTGGACTGACCTCGTGGTCTGCTGCTAATGGATTTTTTCTGATGGCACAAAATTTACTCTTTGGGGTGGTTAGACTCGGCATATATATGGCGCAAGTCATTTTTTAAAACGCTAATTTCAAGGTACTTGAAGGGTTGTAGAATGTTATACATTTCTCATACATTATTATGTTCATTCGAGGGCTACATCCAGTGATGGGAATCAAATAATCAGTAGCGAGCAAACGGGACACATTCATAAACTCATATGCTCATGTTTATTTTCTGGCCCATTTTCAATTAATGTCCAAAATTAACAGTTTAAAGCTGTGTGCCAGTTTCATGGAATGCTTTTAGTTCCAAGGCATTTTGAATGCTGCTTGGAACTCACTTGTATTGTTTAATAGAGTGGCCAAGCATGGTAGAATGAGATGTTACAAGAAGACAAGGCCAGGTTGTTTCACTTGGTACTTTCAGAGGATATCTGGACAACATGTTGAGGCATTTTTCGACAATATGTCAGTATGGTTGTTTCTTCACAGTCCGTCACTGTTTCCAGCCTATTTTTGGATGGTTTAACCAAATAAAATGCCACATGGCACATTTAAATATTTCCAGTCTCTGAAGATAAACACAGAGGACATGTAGAGCTTGTAAAAGCAAAAATACCCCTCATATGTGATTGATAACTATAATCAGAGATTCCTAGTATAGTGCGTAATGTCTGTCTTTGTAGTTTCCTTCTAGTTCTACCCCAACTTCCATAACTAATTGATACAGGCCACAGTTTGAATCAGGTTGAACCTCCTCTCCTTATGTAGGTCCTTTTTCATTTTAAAGGATCCTCTCGAAGTTTGTGGCCCATTACAATTTTTCTCCCCAGTACTGCAAAGTTCTGCAGCATTATAATAATTGAAAGAGAGAAAAAAAGCTGATTTACATTTAAATTGAAAATCAGTGTCTTCCTAATAATAATGTGCTATAATCCACCTTGAACTATCATTTCAGGAGGTTAAACTGTGAAATGTTACATGTAGCAACGGGCAGATTCTTTTCTTTGTTGGTCCCCTGGGACTCTGTCAGTAAGACCTGGGTCTCTGCCATTTCCCTTATCCCCTTTGAAGAGAGTGATGAGAGGTGATGAAGACAGAGAGAAGGAGTTTGAACACCAAACCCCTTTTTTCTTTGCAAAGTACAGGATCACACTGTGTTCATGACTGGTTCTGGGGTTGTATTTCTTTCCCCAAGAGAGTTCATGGATGCTGCGAGGAGGGGCGACTGACCTCGATTATCTGCATGATGGGATGAACCTATTTTTGATAATGTAAAAAGAAGTGTAGCTATATCCTTTTCCTTGAGACAGACACACATATGCTGTTACTACAGAGACAGACAAACTGCATTACCTATTGCTATCAAGAATAATATACCTTTGGAACAATGTTAAACTATAACCATTATCCATCTCCTGGCTGACTTCATGGTCAGACCATGTGTTAATTTGTTATGTGAGGAACATCCATGCTTTTAAAAGTGTGGTTTTCTTGCAATGAGTCACTTTTTTAAATGCAATTTGCTTGATGGCGGGTCTCTTTCAAAACACCCGATACTGCTACTCTGTAAGTGGATCTAATACTTAATACACTCTGACATAAAAATAGGTGGTTATCAGATCCTGTTCTTGACATCCTTTTTGTGAGAATCCTCCCCTATCTTACTTCTTTTCTCAAGCTGTAGCCTTTTATATTAACACAGTAGACATTTTCTTAAATAAGTACCATACATCAATTTGAAGGATACGTTTAGTATGGGGCACAGTGGGTTGTAGATGTAAGCTTCTTGACAAGAATCACAGGCATCATATTACAGAGATACATTTATTGCAATTACAATTAATATGCACTGTGAGGTTGATAAATGTTAGAGCTTGATAGCTGAAATAGCTTGTTTGTTCAAAGCTTGTGAATTAATAGAATAGTGTGAAGGTATCATCGTTATCATTTTGTTATCACAAACGGGCAGATAAAAACAAAATATTTGTGGCTGATAATTTGTAATGCAGCATTGGAAAATTAGCTTTTACTTTCCCCTACAAACGGAGAGTTGTGCTTTCTTCCTTTCTTTCTCTCTTTGTTTTTCTTCCAGTATTGCTACTTCAAAAATGCAAAAATCAGATTATTTACAAAGCTTACACATTGTGAACTAGCATGGTACTAATTATACCTATGGTGGGTAGCAAGAAGTCAAAACAAAGCGAACCAGTCACATGCTCCCTCTATCCGTGGGGTCTGCATTGTTTTGACAGAGTTCAAAAACTGGTGAGGTATCTACGGTATCCCTCGGAGAGCATGTTGGAGATGGTCTGCATGTCTGCATATTGACGGAGTAGGACGAGTATAAATTGACCTTTGACCTGTTTGACCCTTGGTCTGTGTGGCATTTGTGAAATAAAGTGCTGAGACAGATAAAAAAAAGTTAGAATGGTGGTCTTTAAACTTCCAATAAAAAAGGACCTTATTTTTCAAACACTCAGCAATGAGAAGATTATTGTACTTTGTATAATGGTATGTGGCCAATAAAATCTGAATAGAATTTCAATTGAATTGATGGAAAAAAGTGAGCAGCAAGCAGCTTTTCTCAAAACAGAGATCCAATAAAGTTTTTGAGACTTAAATCTTAAGTAAAAGTTAAATTGTAAAAAGTAAAAATTGCTTTGTCAGTAGTATGGCATTCAGTGGTGGGTAAAAATATAAAGCAAGGTTTCTGTGCACTCTGCAGCTGTAGAGCAGAGAGAGTCTGACTTATTTGTTGCTTTTACCGCAATTTCCTAATTATTAACCAAGGTTAATACATTGATTTTGCAAAATTTCTTCATCTATGAAGTTAATACAGGGGTGAGGGCTATGTACAGGACTGCATGGTGCGGCTTATATTTGGGAAGTTGCCGTACATACAATGTTGAAACTTGTCCTTTTAGTCTTAACAGTTATGCCTGTTTTTCTCCATTTCTTAAAAAAAAATTTCTACTGTAAACTATCAGTATGCTGATGATAGTAATTTTCTTAATACCACAGATGCATTTAGACTCAGTCAGGATTCTGACCAGTCAGGAAACAGGTTAATTCTATATAATGGTGTGCACCAAGGGAGAGGATACCAGTTTCACATACCAGTTCAGCCAGATTCTTCAACTAACATAGAAAACACTTAACCTTATGTATTGTTTTAGTTCGCATGAGGCAGGGTAACGAGGTTGGCCTCCATGGGGGTTAGTTAGCCCCCCCCCCACACACACACACAAAAAAACACACACACACATACACACACACAGGAAAGTACTTATGGTCAAATGGCATGCTATCAGTAATAATATAAGACACATACAATGATGCATCTAGTACACACAGCACAGAACTGATTCTGATTCTTAATTCGTTCAATGATAAGGATATTTTGTTGTGCATTACCCAAAGAAGAAGCACAGCTGAATGTACTTTTAGTGATCCTAAAATTTATTGATGTTTCACGTGAACGAAAATACAAATTACTCCAATTAGTTTGAGCAATGCAGATGAAAGTTATGCTGATGAAATGTCTGTGAACCATCTGGACTTATCTGAATGAGATAAGCCTGATTAATTTGCACGCCACTGAGGAATACATCCTAGATATGAAAATATTTCCCTGGGCCATTACCATTAATGCCCATCTAGAAATCCAGGAATTGTCAAGGCCTTTACTCTAATTGGGCCTTGCTTAATCAATGATTCAAGTACACAGAGAAGACTTCCAAAGTGATTTGATCTTAAAACATTCCCTGACATACAAACTGCTTTCCTTCATTAGAGGAAAAAGGCAGTCAATACGAGACTTGGACTACATCTGTCTTCAACTTTTGAAGTGAAAATGCTGTCAGTGTACAACCCATACCCCATGTGCTATCCAAGGAAACATGCCAATGTATTAATTAAAATAAACATTCATTTAGATACAGTTTTTGGAAGGATTTAGTTCTTTATCTGATTCTTGCTTTGCTATACCTCTTGAAAGATTATTTTGAGCAAATACAACACTGGAAACAATGTTCCATTGCCAGTTGTGTTTGCTCCACAAGACTGAGTCTGCTACAACCATGCAGTTGTCATATGATGTATGCTACAACCTTAAAACCTCAATAAGATGAAAAATACACAAATAATGAAATAAAATTTAAAAGAAATAACTGTGTCAAAGAGTTCTGAAGGCTCAGACTCCTTTAGGTTCACCTGCGGGTCAGAATGCCTTTTCTTTTTTTTTTTTTACTTTTCTCTGAAGCGCAGCACTTCTGTGGCTCGCCTAAATCCCATTTCAGAACCCTTTACTTGCTCTGACACAGCGAGGTCTGATGCGGCGATCGAAAGGCTGACTCCTCGCAACCTCTGCATCTACGGGGTGGTACTGCATCAGTGGCTTCCTGTCAGTAGGGCTTGGTCCACACTAATTAGGCCCACAACAAAGCGCAGCTACAAGATGGATGGGAGACGCAACAAAGAGCTCTGGTGTGTGCAAGAGTTCATTTTTAGGTCCTTGTGTCATTCACAGTCTCAGAAAAACAAGAAATTGCTCTTGAGAGCCATGAGTCCACCAGGCATTAAGCATTTGTGAATGTCTGCAATTACTGTAAAATTATTTTCTTTCTTGAAAGCATTAGCATTTGTGAAGCAGACTAAAAATGAAAAATAGACTAAAAAAATAGAAGTATGTAATTTTTGTGAGTGGTGTTTGTGGTTGTTTATAATATACAAGTATTTATTTGTTTTCTTTGTTATGTTTTAACAGCTATGTCATGTTTTGGTCCTTTGGGTAACAGTATTTCAAATCAACAGAGATGAAAATTCACAAAAAAAATTGCATGAAATTTGAAATCATTTCAGTGGCTTGCTGTAAGCTTCCGACCTCACAGTGAGGTTCCTTTCGTGGATCACTGTGGGATTCCATCAGTGGCTTGCTATGAGGTTCTTTCAGCTAGTAACTGTGTGATTCCTTTTACTAGTTGACTCTGAGCTTCCCTTACAAGTTTACTGTGAGGTTCCCTGCTTTTTTCTGGGGTTCCTTTAGTGCAGTGGTTGTCAAAACTGGGGTACGAGTAGGCTTGGGGGTACTTGGATCAATTCTAGGCGGCACTCAAAATAAATCTGTTCTCACCAGCATAAAATTCAGGTACAGACTATTTGTGGACAAAGATCTTACACTCAAACTATCCCTAATACAACTCCACTACATGGTTATGTACATGAGTTCACCTTTTTTTATGCAGCAGCAATTATGTAGAAATGTTAATTGTTATAGCAAGCTGTTTGTGATGCAGGGGGCACTTGGTAAGACACATGTCTCAGGGGGTACATGCAGTTAAAAATCTGAGAACCACTGCTTCAATGGATTGGTCCTTTAGTGGCAGGATCTCTAAGTGGCTCTTTGTGAGATTTCTTGAAGACTCGCCATGGAGTTCATTCCACTTTACTACATCAGTGACTCACATCCAGTGCTATTATCACCCGGAGAAATGGAATATTAATTTCTGATTGGCTGGCAGGGTGTGTGTTAATTCTGTATAATGCACACCTATGAAACAGATCTGGTGAAAAAGTCTAATAGCCGTTCTATATCAATACTCTTTTGAATGGTAACTATGACTACCATAGTAAACGGCAGAAGTTGAACTTACATAGAACATTGGAATCAGCAGTTATTAGCTATAACCACCGTTAAAAAATTAAGTAGTCCAGCAACTGCACAGGTTTCTTTATAACTGAGCTGCAAGCTTTTCTGTGTTTTAAATTGATGTCTATTCTTTACATGCAAGAGTTGCATCCGGGTGATAAGCAGCCGAGTGTGTTGTTATACTGAATTAATGAACTTGGCAGAGGAGCCCCACTCCGCCTTTGGCGTCGTGAAGTTATTCGCCTCCGCCTTGTTCTTTAAGTTCGTGTAACAGCACACCTCGTCGGCTTTTATCCCTTACTATGGCATGAGCAGAAATCTTACCCCAATCAACAGTCTTTTGTTATTGATGCTAGTGAAGGACTGTAGTTGCAGTGACCCATGAACTGTTAAATAGAGTTACAGTATTTATTGGTGCAGATCAGTAAAGACAGCAGGAAAAAACAGGTTTTAATATTTTATATAGGCTATTATATATATATATATATATATATATATATATGAAGGAATGAAGGATATGAATGTGTTAGGATATTGCTTGCAAGTTTTTTATTTATTTATTTATTTTTTTTTTTCAATAACGTGTTTTTCACTGAAAATATGCTAAGGCAAAGTCCTTTCTAATTCAAGCTGGAAAACAATTGTTTACATATTGTTTTTTTTTCTCCTAAATATTTAAAACAAGTCAAATCGACCCTAAACATTACACAGGGCTTACAGATGAGTGAAAAAAATCAATTTGTAAATGAGGCGTAAACAAAAACAAGATGTGACAAATATCATTAGTAGTTTTAATAAGGTGTATGCAAGATTAAAAAAACACATGAAATAACAAAAGGAACATGAAAACAGTTAAAAGTTAATTGAAAACTGAAGTACGTACATGGAGTCTGAATGTGAAGATGAACCTGGACAAACCTAACTGTAAGAGGAAGTAAACTTAAAACAGTCAGGTTAAGGAGCTTGGGCACTCACCTCATTAGCCCATGACAATAGAGCACCAGTGTGGGAAACTCAACAACAGTCCTAATTACTGGACAGCAAGAGGGTAGCAGTTCCAGAGAAAGAGTACCAGAGAATTTCATGATATACCCTGGTGATGGAGACAGTAATGATAACATGTTTAACTTTAAATCGGATGTCAAAACACACACACACACACACACACTTATACAGACTCATGGCTGTGTCTGGTCAGCTGAGCATTGTCTTCAGTTTAATTAATGAAAAAGCAATCACACCGGAACAAAGCCACTGTCTCTTGTGTGCTGGAACAGAAGAAGAGGCTTGTGTGAATCCAGACAGCTTTTCATCGAAAAGTTTTATGATGGGTAGAAAAAAATGAGAGTTAATTAATTGTGCTTGTGCCGAGTAAGTTTTTAATTTCCTTGGTAAAACGAGGCAAGAGATGACACATTCCTGTGCAGAAATAAACACAAGGTGCATCAGTTCATACACTGAGTAAATGAACAAGGGCTGCATCTCTCATTATGAGATCCCTAATCAGTGACAGCTAACTTTGAGACTTTATCATTACAGTGGCTATGGGACAAGATGCTGATAAAATTGGATTCATATGTGTTTAGTCAAACCGGTGTTAAAGTGGTTTGAATAGTTGGTGGACCATTTGCTTCTGAAATAACGATGCACTGTTAGCCCAGCTTTGGATTAAACCATGTAAGAACAAACACCAGCTGCAGTAGTAGCAGTAGTCTAAAGCATTAGAAAGAAAACTGTGTGGTAAAAGATCCCATTTTTACATGCAATTTCATTACTCGATGCTATTATGGACTTATGGACAGTAGCACTATGAAAAGCAATTACCTCATGTGAAATATTAACCATGCTAACTTGATTTTGTACAACGTACTAAAATGGGCAACTTAAATATTGGTATGCCAAGATGCACTGTGTATATTGCATGATGTTGTAACATGCTGAATATACATGCTTTTGTATTTATAATGTGCAGACATTTTGTGGTATTGCCAGAATCCAGCTCAATAGTCAATGTTGAAAATACTCTCTCTGCCTCTCTCTCTCGCTCCCTCTTTTCTTCAGACCTCTTTGCCTTCTCTCCTCCGGCAGCTACAACAGAGCAATTATTCCAGTCAGCAGGGATTGTAGGGGGTTGTGTGTAGGGGAGGTTGCATTGTAGTCTGAGCACAGGACATAGGGATCAGAGCTAATCGATGCAAGGTTCATCGAATATGATCTCCAGATTGGTGCACTGTCAATCTCGCCCGCCCCGCACCGCCACGCGGCAGACAGAACATCACACACTTCTAATGAGCCCGTGGAGTCCTGTCACTGCCTGGGACTACACCACTATTGTTGCCGCCACCACCACAAACACATGTTTAAGGACAAAGCGGGACATGAGAAATTCAGCGTGACACAAATTATACAAATCTTGCAGCGGCTGTATGTGAAACACCACAGCATACGAGAAGGGCAGGAGGAGGACTCTCCACAAGGGCAGAATTGAACCAGTGGAAGAGATCAAATGTGTGTTTGTATGTGTGTATACAGTATGTGTGTGTGTGTGTGTGTGTGTGTGTGTGTGTGTGTGTGTGTGTCCTTATAGACAGACACACTCACATACAAACACAGTGAAGACCTTACATTTATTTAAAATGATCAACTTCTGACAATTTAGTCCTCAAAAGCGTTTGTCCCTGCATCCCTAAACATCCTCTATGTCCTTGTTTTAGGTACAGCCACAGGGCCTAAGCTGTTTTCAGCTCCGTCGATCAGGCTGCAAGGACTGCTTCAGTGGAGCCTTTTAACGGCATTGACTAATTTAAAATCCAAAGCGGGGCAGTGCTTAATTTCGCTCCACCCTGGCATGACAAGATGTGACATTTAGATAACACATTAGAGTCAGCAAGCCTTTGCGTTGTGCTTGCTTTGAGTGCAGTGGTGCCATAAACAATGACCATTATTTTACTGGTGAAAAATAAATAAACTAAGCTGCCGAGTGACTGTAGCAATGTCTAGCCCATGCTCCACTTCAGTGCTGGCTAGTCTTATTATTTTATTTAAGAATAGATGAGGGCCCCAAAGGACCTGCATGTTTTAAGAATCCATGATTAATGAAACATTAATCATAAATTTTGTAGAGGAACAGGAAGACTTGTCACTTTCTATTTAGACCCAGGAGGTGAAGGAGGAGGAGGAGGAGGAGGAGGAAAGGCGAGCTGAAGGGAAAAGAGGCGGGGGTGGATGGGTGGATGAAGACAGGGAGAGAGGAGAGGAATGTGGAGCTGTGGGGATGGCTAGGAGGGAGGGGAGGGGATACTTTTGGGGGGCAGATGTCAGGGGAAGAGAGGAGAGGAGGAGGAGGAAAGAGAAGGAGGGGTTGCAGTGGATAAATAAAAATTCCTTTGGAATTCATAAGATGTTGACTCTGCAGAAGACTTTGAAGATGCTGCTGTTCTTGCATGCTGTGTTCTATAGAAAATTCTGGTCAGAGGTAAAGAAGACTCAGAGTGCCCTGGTGTGCCTTGTTCTCGTACACAGGGGCACTTGACTGACTGATGGCACAGGCAGGAGACATTGTTCCGACAGCTGTTTGAGATAGGCAGCTATGAAGATACAAATGGGTTAGTACATTCAATGTTTGACCCTCAGTCTCCACTTGTCTAACAAGTGACTGCTTGTTGACGCAAAAAAAACATCTGTGTTGACAGCTCTTTTGAGGCTCAGGAACACATGGTGATATACATTTACAGCAAATAGTTTTCTTTTTTCTCTCTCTCTCTTTTTTCAATACCCAAGGGTGGCAGTGAAGAATTATCCATTATCGTTCATTCATCTGTGGTGTAACAACAAACACATATCATCGATTGAAATCTGAATGTGTACATAAATAAAAGATATATAAATGTAAAAAAGTTGACAACAAAGCCAGATTTACCTTTTGCTACAACATCAATCCAGGAGTAATTTATTAGGGGGGAATAAATAAATTTTGCTGACAATTTTGACAGATTCAACTTTATCAAAAAATATACAAATAAAGGGGGGAAGAGAGGCAAGTAGAGAGAAGGACAAAACTGAAATAGAAAGAGCGGAACAGACGATAACTTTATGTTGATGCCTTTGTGCCAAACACTCTACTCAATGGGTCTGGAAGCAAGAGAGAGAAAAGAATAATGATAATAATAAAAAAAACTTTTCATTAAAGTAAACAGGGCAGCTGCCTGTTTTGTGAACTTCCAATAGTTTTCATAGCTCCAGACATCTGACTGTGGTAGCACCATCAAGTGACTGCCGATAACGGAGGGGTGCGCTTCGAGCGAACAATAGCGCTATGAAATGCTAGTCTGCCCAGCATACTAATACATGTCCACACAAAAACGCCCGTCTTGCCCTCAGTGGATGGGCTACAGAGACGGCATCCGCGTGTGTGTGTGTCCGTGTGTGTGTGTGTGTGTGTGTTTTCTTCCCCTGTGTGCCAAATAAGCACACACATGCACATACTTTAAAGTCAAGTCATGTCTATACTGGAGTCTCACCCCCCTAGGGCGATTTGAATCCATTGAAGCATTAAGCGTTAATGAAAAAAGAAGTAGAAGCAGAAGAAGTGGATGGCGTGAAAGGAAGAAAAAAATAAGAATGAAGATGGTCCCAGTCTCATTACGCGACCGTAGAGCTTCACAGCAGTTGTCTCCTGGAGCGGACAGCCCAGGAGTCACAGCCTATGAGGCCTGTATCCATCACATGGCATTCAGGAACCTTCAGAAACTGGCAGTGAGGGAGGGATGGAGAGAGAGAGAGAGAGAGAGGGACAAAGACAGGGATGGGGAAAAGGGTGGGAGAAGGACAATTCAAGCCAAACCACCTCCATTCCTCAGCCCCAGTCTTCATTTACCCCGGAGACCTGATGTGTGGTGAAGGGCTCCATCTTGAACCAATGCAAGAGCTCTGGCATACATCAAGCCCCTATATATAGGCTTCATCAGGAGTGCAAGGTGCAGGATAGCAAGTCCAGCAGATGAGGCGGAGGTGCATTGGTCATGCAGAGCTGGAGACACCACATCAAAGACACGGGTCCAGCTGCCTCCACCCAACCACGCTCCAGCCTGCACCAGTTAGTGCAACTTCCAAGCCCTCTGCTTATCTATGCATGGGAACATGAATACTGCAGTTAGTTAGCACTGATGTAAATTTAAAGAAGCCGTTGCATCACCCAGTCATAAATAGTCATAAATACCAACATGTCTGCAAAGGGGCTGGAAAATGAGGCATGAAGAAGAAACATGCAGTCAGCTTTCAACGTTTTCCAATGCTGACAGGCCCTCCAAGCCTATCAAAAGATATCCTCATATATTATTACCAGGGCCCTGCGTGATATGTGGCCCCCTTGCATGCCTTCCCTATTGTGTCACTCATTGTATCAAAAGCACGAATAATGTGACTGGGATTTATTATCTTATTCAACAACCAAGCCTTCATTTGCACAACAGAGGCTGGCATCCTCCAGCTGGCATTGATTCCTTTTGATTTATCAGTAACGGGCAGCTTTAGGAGTCTGTGTTCATCGAGCCCCGCACCCTCGCCCTACGATTGTTTATCAGGGAGGGCCTGGGCATAATTAAACAGCCCAGCCAGTCAACAGTATGCGGTCTGTGCAACCAACCCCCCCCCCCCCCCACACACACACACACACCTCCATCCACCCCCATACACACACACACACACAACCAACCCCCACCTTCAGTTCACTTAGGGATTGGCTGGCTCAATAACAGCAGCCACGTGCCCATTCCCATGTTAGAGGAATGCATTTGATGGACTCTCTCTTTCTCTTTCTCTACCTTTCTCTCCATCCTCCTTTCTCTCCTCTTTCTCTTTTTTTCCCTTATTGGTCTTGGTAACATGGTGTGATACAGTTCCCTCAAAAGCAGTACCTGTTTCAGTTACATTACATCCCCTTGCACACATATCGACTCATCGGCTGTATCTGCATCACCAACGTGACTCAGAGTCTGCACGGAGCCGGTGCGGACCATTAACAGAGTCGCTCCTCCATGGGAAAGCTTTTAATTTGAAATCCCACACAGGGGTCTTGTCGGACTATGCTCCCAGCAGGATAAAAATCTATTTCTTGAATGAAAGGCATGATGAACATATTTATCCACAACCCCCTAAAATCTTGAAGGAGTAAGATCAATAAAACCTCAAACTGAGTCTAAGTAGCTTAAAAAGCATATAAGCAAACACACTAATAATTTAGAATATAGAGTCTCTAAGTGTACAGTGAACCCTCTGCTTTCTTGATGGGACATCAGTAGCTAAGGTAAAACTTAACACAGCTTATCTAAAGTCTGACTATGATAATCCCTGAGATGATATTTCACATTATAAGATTTCAGTTCTTTTCTATCATGTGGAGCCTCTACATTTGGTATGTATTTTAGATTATCATTTGTGATAGATTTCTGACTGCATATAAATGGTAACCAGTGTCTTCACACACCATATACAGTACTGGGGTACAGATAGGGATGGGAGAAATGTCAGTGAACATTTATGTAACGTTTTTTATACAAATGTACAAATAATGTTTTCATGCATGATGTTTTATGATGTATCCTATACTTATCGGTCTGAATAACAATGCTCGTGTAAAGTTTTAAAATTTCATATAGCCAATATGAAGTCTCTCTCTGCACCTCTCTCTTTGCATCTCTGTGTTTGGCATAAATGTCCTGATACAGATTATGTTCACCACAGCCCACCTGGACATTACTACTACTACAAAAAATTCCTTTTTGTGTAATAGCTGCTGCACTAGTGTTTTCGAGGCATCTTGCTGCGAACAAAGTGGACAGCGTGTTTACATTCACATGGTAAAGCAGCACTTTATAAAGGTCTAATTCCAGTGCAGAGAGAGTTTAGTGTCAATGACCTGTGTCTGATTGGGAGAAAGACAGGTCTCTCAAGACTGCACTGTAGATATAATTAACTGACCTGAACTAGGTGACTCAAAGGTTAGATATATAAAACTCTCCACTGACTTGAAGAGTGCTGTCCAGAGGTGTATGCGAAAGACTCAACACTCCTCTCACATTCAGGCTGGAAATGTTAAAGATCTCATAACACATTTTTATGTCATTCGCTATTCATTAACCTTTAGCAGTGACCATATACTCTTTCTTAGAGTGCTTCAGTGGTCTAAGAATATGGCACACTATGTCACTTATCAGTATTAGTCTATGCCTTTTAGGCGACACAACTGTCTGCCAAAGCATGGGCAACTTTAGCAACTAGCAGGAATGTGGTGAAAAAATAAATAATTATTCACCCTGATTCATTTCATAATTTCTTGGTGTTATGCACAAATAAGTCTAAAATAGTGCTCCTCATTAGTTAATGCTGTTATCCTGGTATTGGGGCATTAGTACAGTAAACTCATTGTAAATATGTAAATAAATGGTGTGCTAAGAGTCTGTATTAGTTGAATTAACCATAGTGAATAATGTGTGGTCCAATTTCATGCAACACTCTGCTACTGTTTCATCAGCCTTGTTTTCAGGATAGACCCCACGAGGCGTTGCTATTTTTAATATGTGCGGGTTTCCCAAATGACAACCATTCACTGCAAGCACCAATATAAAAGAGCACACACACACACACACAGACACACACAGTAACGGGAACTTGGCATCAGAGGTGCAGTCGAGCTGCAGTCAGATTTAGCATGATGGAGAGACAAAAGTTCTTCAGCAATATAGGGCAGCTTGATGTTAATGCAATGTTCTGTTTTCCACAGACAATGTCTTGTTCATCTTCTGTAACAAGGAAAAAGTGGCCACTGAGGGCCAGTTGATTGTGATGTAGTTCACTGATTATGAATCTTTGATTCTAGTACCACTGTAGACGATTCATAACTTTGATAAACATAATCCTGTAATAAAGGCCAGAAAGATATGGTGATTAGGCCCACACGTTCACATCTGAAATCCAGTGCCAAATGGGTGTCTTACGTAAGTTACTACCTGACTTTATCTGTAAAGAAATGCTTTATTGTTGTGTGAAACATGAGGGGATAGCAAGCTAACTGATTTGTACTGCCTGCTGAAAAATGTATGGATAACAAGCACTGATGCTAAAGGAGCAAAACATATGCAGTTACAGAAGTATTGCATTTAGTTGCAGGAATGCAGCTTTATCCGTCTGTCAAAGTTTCAACTGCACTGAGCCATGTCCTGGGCAAATGCAGCTGTCTTATTTTCCAGTCTAACGTGCCACTGAAAAGACAAGAGAAACATAGGGAGGGGCAACAGTAAGGCCCTGTCTTACCTAAGGTGCATCATGCCAACAATTTTCCCGTCCCATCCAGTGAGCTTGTAAATAGCACAAAAAATAAACAAACAAACAAAACAGACAAATGACAAACCTCTAACTGAACAAAGTTCGGTAACACTTCCTATAAACCCAGTATTCATAAAGCATTATAAATGCATTCATAAAGGGTTATCTAATGCATTCATAACACTTTATAACTAATGAGATTAGCATTCATAACTGCTTATACACGATGACACATGATTACACTCATAAGGAATTATGATGTTATCATATAAGCCTTTACAATCTTTAAGGGTTAAAGTGTCACAAAGCCATATAAGGTTTTTTGGCCTTTTGATACAGTACAGTGAAACATAGTGCTTTACTTATTGTCTGTAATGGTGCCTTATTGATTTTTATGAGTAATTATTTATGAGTTCGTCTCACTTTACTTTGAGTATGCATTGAGCGCTTGTAACTCATTATTTGGCATGAGGAACTGAACATATAAAAGGACAATTAACAAATTAAAGCTTTATAATGTTTTCTGACCCTTCGACTTGTAAAGGCTAACATGACAACATGATGATGTACAGTATAGTCATGAGTATGTATAAACTGTTATGGACACTAATGACATTAGTTATAATACTATGAATGTATTATAACCCTTTATGAATGTGTTGATAATCCCTTTTGAAAACTGGGTTCATATTTCTGATCAGCAGGTATATTATCTGGCAGAGTTCTTTTCATCCAATAGAACACTCTATGTAGACTGTTATAGAATGAGGAACGAGATTACTTAAAAATCCATCCCATGATTGCAATTAGGGATGGTGGTAGTGTAGTGGTTAAGGAACCTGGCTAGCGTGCAAATAGCCTGAAAAGTTGTGGGTTCGAATCCCACCTGCCACCGTTGTGCCCTTGAGCAAGGCACTTAACCCTAAGTTGCTCTAGGGGAGACTAGCCCTAAACAATTGATAGTTGACAAAAAAATGTAAGTCGCTTTGTATAAAAGCGTCTGCTAAATGCGTAAAAAAAAAAGCAACTACTAACCCCATTCTTGTTTGCAGCCCTTTACCATGTCTGAAATAACCAAGAGGGCTAAGTAAAATAAATAAATAAGCTGATGGCCTGACAAAAGCTGTTTCCTTTTGAGAGACCAAAAAGTTAGGTTTGAATAGCATAAGTGTTGCACTTTGTAGCAAAGGGAAATGATTTATGTAGAGCTGAGCGAAAAATGTCCTTTCACAGTGGCATAGCACCAACACAAACTGATACCCTCAGAGTCATGGATTCAGTGTTTTAACATGCACCCGCATTCTAGAGCCTCGCTGAATATACAAATGGAATTTTTGACAGGTCATTTTCATTGTGACATTTATATTTTATGTTCTCTCACTCACTTTGTTCTCTGTTTACCACTCCACTCAATATGTCAACAAAATACTTGGAGTGGATCATATAGGCTGGTTTAGAGGCATTGAACTGTCAATTTGCCAAACACAGTCTTTTCTTCTGAGGCTTAGGACAATTCATACAGATTTACCAACAGTTTATCATATTCAATATTGCAGTATTTTGCTGTCTTGTCTTATTTTATGTGAGAGAGCAAAACACCATTGCTAAAAATACTATGTTGCTATATTACAGGCCACTGAATCCATGATCTGTTATGGCATTACAGCACTGTTTGATTCTTTTATTGTCAGTTTTGGGTCACAACTCCAAAATCTGGTGACAAAGGTGGGTGAAATAATAGCCATATTGTCCCCATCATCTCTCTTTGAGTATTCTGAGAAGACAGTGCGTCCGTTTACCAATCTGCAAGATGAAAAAGCACACATTTTTGTGTCCCATGATCAATCAAACCACTGACTGGATAATAGAAGATTATTCGGTAACACTTTCAATGAACCCAATACTCATAAAGCATTATAAACACATTCAGAAAGGATTATAATGCATTCATAAAGGCTTATAACTTGCTGTCAATGTTAATGCGTTAACATGTTATTATTATTATTATTTCTTAAGCAAATTAATCATGCAGAGGCATATGTCACACTCCTTGCTTTGGCTTTGACACACAATTAACATACGTGCAGTCGGCACAGTCTGCAGCTGCTGCAAACTACTGTCTAACTTGCAGTAAATGGAGTCTTTGGTCTCTTTTCTCCTCTAAGGTAACGTAAAGTATATTAGTCACTACACAGAAGTTCAAGACTGGTTCAAAGACAGCTGTTATCTGAAAGTTGACTGCAACTCTGCTGCACGCTGAAGTGAGATGGCAAAGTAGCCTAATCTCAAGTTCTTGTTAAGATTTCGAGAGCTCTGTCCAGGGATGACAGAGTATTTCTTTGACATTATTCGCAGAATACAAGCAGCATGATGACTTTGTAGATGCTTCATAATATGGCATGTTAAATAGCTGACAGGGAAAAAGCCAACGCACGGTAGATTTGAAGCAAGGAGGTTAAACTCTGATAAGTGACTTTGAATACTTCACAACTTGTATAGTAAAGTGACATTTGAAATGGACTTTGTATATTCATGAAATATTCAAATGTGACAAGATCAGGTAACAAACAAAAACGGCAATGCTGTTTTTTGCTGTCTTTTGATAGCTAATTGCCATTCTGTCTTCCACATTTATGAAAGACTGAGTATGACTGTTGAGTTATGCTTTAGGAAATAGTCATAAATACTTTGTAAGCAATTTAGGACAGCTGCTATATTAATGTGTAATGTATTTACCCGTCAAGTAAAGTGCTACCTTAAACCTTTTTGGCCTTTTATACTAGGGGAACATACTACTTTACTTATGTTGACTTACTGACTTTTATGAGTAGCTATGTGATCATCTCACTTTGCGTGGAGTGTGCACTGAGTGTTTGCTACTCTTCATTATTTGGCATGAGCAACTGGGCTTATAAATGACAACAAACTGAAGCTTTGTGACACTTTGAGTTGTAAAGGCTTATAAGATAACATTACTTTTTGTTTGTAATGGTGCCTTATTGATTTTTATGAGTAATTATGTGTTTATTTCGCTTTCACGAAGGTATTGTGCATTCATTTGTTGTGTGGGACCTTTGAAGACATGTTGTGAAATGTTATATCTTTACCATGAGCACTTTAAAACCACAGAATGGTTGTATATAATGTATGCTTGAATGGTTTGATTGTAGCGTACATGTCTCATGGCTGTAATGCCTGTGTTTTCTTTTCAAAGTCCAAAATGAATTCCTTAAGAAAGTAAAGGCTACCCTAGCCCTGTCCTAATGGGGTGAAAACCACATGGCATTTCAAGTGGCATTTCACCAACTTCACAGGAGAGCAAAAACAAAAAAATGGCAATAGATTGACTTCAGTGTCAAGTCCGTTTTTTCTTTTTTTTCATTAAAAAATCTGTTTTTAATGAAATTATTGAGCCTTAATTCATGTTGTTTTCCCAGTATAAAGAAATGATCAAAAGCTTTCATATTCTGTATAAATTTTGACCAAAATGTTGCCTCTGCCCATGTGGTTCCCACCTCTTGCTATATCCTATCGACATATAGAGAGGGCATGAAGATCGGGATAAGGTCTGTGTTGTGGTATTGTGTATTGCATTCAATGCACACTGCTGCACACTGAAGCATCAGCTGAAGCATTTATTTCACTACAGTAATGTTTCAGTCAGTGTAAAAGGCTCTGCGCCAAATGAGACCCTGGCACAATAACACACAGAGTTTAATTATGAAAATACATGCAGAACTACATTTACTGACCGATATAGACAAAGTGAATTGAAATTCACAGTGCATT
Source organism: Tenualosa ilisha (assembly GCA_015244755.2). Taxonomy (NCBI): domain Eukaryota; kingdom Metazoa; phylum Chordata; class Actinopteri; order Clupeiformes; family Clupeidae; genus Tenualosa; species Tenualosa ilisha. Next base: position 6,685,367 of record PYXC01000452.1, read on the forward strand.
TATTGAAATGAATTGTGCATATTGATAACCCTTTGCTATCAATGCAGAGTATAAATTATACATTAAATTATTCTCTCTTTTTTTGAAAAAGGCAGGCAATCTGTTAGGCTTAGGCATGTTTCATATTCATAAGTCAATTCCATTAATGTTTCTAGTTTAACAAAAACGTGTTACTGGTTCACTGTGCTGGGAACTTCATATGAAAATTGGCTTACATTGACATAAACATGCACCCCATTACAATACAGACTAGTTTACTCTATAGAAAGGTGGGCATAGTCATTTCCTGCAGTATCATTATGCCAGGTGGTTCTCTACTGTATGTGCTCAGAATGCAGGGTTTTGATATGCACCATGGGTTTGTCATCTGTTAGCCTTCAAACTTAGAGCTGATAGAGAATGACAATGGTCTTAGCTGTATTACTGTAAGTCACACACACACACACACACAGACACACACACACACACACACACACACACACACACACACACAAACGCACACGCACACACACTTACTGTGGGGATTCGCAATGGGTCCTAACAACTAGTTGTTCATGGTGACTCGTCAAATAAACATCTTCTGCTTTATTCGTAGTGTGATGGTTAACAAAGCCTTCAGCAGTGGATCACACTTCAATGACACCACACTTTGCCCTTGTTCCAGAAAAAGAGAGAGAGAGAGGGAGGGAGAGAGAGAAAGAGAGAGAGAGGGAGAGAGAGAGAGAGCATATTTATTGTCCAGTCACTAACAGGGGTATTAGTGCACTCATTTCTGCATAATTTCATCACTCCATTTATAGGACAAACACATAAACGAAAAAATTAATAACACTAACATTCTTGGAGTCAGTCTTGGACAGTCTTGGAGAATGTCTGACGCAAAATAAAATATGTCCTCAAAACATACATTCAGTGGAAGCATGCCATGATGTACAGCCACAGTATGCAAAAATATGCTGTTAATCCATGTAAGATGACAAAATACCATTTTACCATTTCAACATTGTCAAAAATGTTCAGGCAACATACCATTCAACCATTGTTAAACACAAACAATCAACATGCTCAGTGTGCAATGTAGCATTTTGCTAGGCTAAATGCAATGTCTAGGTAAAAAGATAGGGTGCTGCTTTAGCACATGTGCAAAATGTCATTACACAAATGGTAACCTTGTGCAATCCCACATTTTACTGACTTTTACATCAGATGTGCTGATTCAACATTTTACTGTTGACAAAAAAATATAATAAAAAAATAAATAAAAAACATGAACCTGGGTAATGCTTTTTCTGTCTGCCGAAGTCTGTTTAACACCACATCGACTGGACTGCCCCATCATATTGTGCTCAATATGCCGAGTGTGACACTTTTCAAACAATACTTTACATTCACTCTCAAAGTCTGTTACTTCATCCATAAGACTACTGTCACAGTACAGTCTGAGACAGACTTGGATGGGATTTTTTTTTTTTTCATTTACCCCCCTCCTCTCTTTGTTTTATTTTGCTAGATGTGAGAATTGCTTCCCTTGCAGAATGACAACAAGCCCAGAGCATGGATGCAACACAATGGCATCATTGTGCTCCTCCTGCTTCCAGTGCAAGATGGTGGCTCTTGCCAATTAGGTCAGTGCTGCTCTCCCGTGATTAGTGAGCTAAAGAAGTCTCACGCTCTGACCACAAACTTGAAGTGATGTGGAGGGAGGGAGGAAGGGGGGAGTGGTGGTGATGGTGTGTGTGTGTGTGTGTGTGTGTGTGTGTGTGTGTGTGTGTTTGTGTGTGTGTGTTTTAGGGGAGAGGGAGGTCGGTCTATTGTAGTCTTGCAAATTTTTGCCATGAAGCAGTCAGTTTATTCATTCTTCCTTTTTTTTTAAATGACAATGAAGATGGTGCTGCTTGCCAATTGGCTGGTGTGAGGAAAGCTGGCAGGTCTTGAAAAAGGGGCCTTAAAACACTGTCTGGTGAGGCTTTATAAACACACTGACACATCTTACACTTATTCCAGGAGGCCCAGGGAGAGATGGAGTCCAAGGCAGCTGTTCACTCTGACCTTCAAAAACAGTGGCAAGTACCTGTGTGTGTGTGTGTGTGTGTGTGTTTGTGTGTCATCTGTTTGTGCACCTCTTATTATGTCTGGACTTCATTCATGGCAAAGCAAATGTTTGATAAGCTTAATATAGTGCCACAATCAACTAAAATTGTACCATAATGAGTTGACCTGAATTATTGACTGCAAATCTTTAAATATACCCCCTCCCCCTTCCCATTTTAATTAATCATGGCCTAAAGAAGAGGGAGAAATCAGCTCTTAAATAACTGGCAGCTGCTTGCAAAAGAGAATTAGATTAATTTTCTGCTGAGAGCAATCAGGGTGATTAGAACTGATTAGTTCTGCAGAATTTTTTATTTTATTTTCTCTCCACAAGGAAGAGTCATTTCCTTTGAATTTAATGCATGAGATATCAGGTGCCGTTATTTACTTGTCGAAATTGAACATAGTTGGTTCTACACATTGTAGTCCAAGTCATACCCAGCCCTAAAATGAATTCTTGCCATCAAATTTCATTATGGCTATCAGCATTAATAGCCTTTTAGCCGAAAATCCCAGGATAAAAACTGAATTAGGCACCATATCACGATGAAGATCAGAGAGGGAGAGACACAAACCATGCTAAGAAAAGCTCAGCTCAAACAAGACAGGCCTACTGGAGAAGTGCAAAACTTGAGAACTCTTTGAAGCTTGGCAATTTTGCTCAGGTCAGTGTGTATTAGTATACTTATATTCACTCCAGTGACACTGTTTGAACAGTGATGCATTTCAACTTGTGTACATACTGTACATAAATAAGACACTTTCTGACCTTTGTGTTGTATTGCTTTGTGTGCTGTTTCATTCATCCTTTGTCAGATGTTTAAGAGAGACCTTGAAAACCCAACTCTGAGGATAAAAGCAGTGTTGCTTTACCTAATGGTGAAAGCACAAAGGACAGTACTGTATGTGCTATTTTTACTCTTGCTGTTTAATGTCAAATCTGTCTCAGCCTCTGGAGCTGCAGGAGAAATAACATCCCCCACATGAAAGATGGGTATTTCAGGTTTCAGCCAATCAATAATTAGCTGGGAGGGATGTGCTTCTTATATCACTGGGATATTACTTTGAACCTTGGTATATGTAGTGATTATTCGTTTTACTCTCCCCCAAAAATGAGAGGCCTGTACTTGAAGACTGCTGGAGGAATGTTGATTTACCTCTAAAATGAGTAAAGAAAGGAAGAGGAAGAGCAGCATATTTCCTTCTCTACTGAAGTTTCGTGTATTTAGCCGATGATCTATCAAAGAATCATTTAATATAATTGAATTTATGTCTAGTTTGTTCACAACTGGCCCGGGGACAATTCAGTAGCTGCACGTTGTCATTTAGCCTTTGTCAGTGCATCAGCTTGTGTCAACAGGTCATTTACTTTATAGTGCAATTGCTCAAGTGTCCATGTATTCATTTGACTCACTTAACATGGCTCTTTGAAAGTAATGTTCAGTTGAAAAGAAACAATGTCTCCAAAGCTGTGATCATTTTCTCTCCCTCCGTGCCTTTTATCCAGTCATATCTACTTTTGTGGCAGTAAAGACTTAAAAGGTACTCCAATTAAGTAAGCACGTTTTCTCCTGTCAAGTTGTGGGCCGATTAAACTAAATGATGATAGGCTTATTCAACTCTTTTGACATGTCTGAACCTCTTGGTCAATTTGCCTTGTGAAGCATAGCTTACTATGTTAAGTGAATAACACTACAGCGGTAAATAACACATGCCTATAAGCAGATATGAGCCTTGTGGTTACATACTGTATGATTTTATGAACATCAAGTATTATTCCTTATGAATGTCTATATGTTCCCATTCTCAAAACATGCACTCAAAACTGAAAAGCATCCTAAGTAGCCTAGTTGTTATTATCTTAGGTCACTTGAAACAGAGATTCTCAGATTTTATCACTTCTGAAGATTTAATTCTGTGCTTTGGTAAATCTCTCTAGGTCAATACATTCAGGAGACTTAAACACGAAGTGCCCTGACTCAACAAGTTTTGTTCAAATAATGAAGCTGCTCGTATTTCTTTTTCTTTTTACTACTTTACAGAAACTTGCATGTTGCCTATAGAAGCTTATAATTAGCAGATTAGCAAAATTATCTAAAACAAAATTGGTTGATAAGCAACCTGTAGGCCTAAATGATCTGAAATACCTTTCTCCAACTTTCAGAACTTTGTTTTGTCAGTGAGCCTGAGCTATTTTCAAGTCGGTTTCAAGTCAAAACGAGGATTGCAAGAACTACCACAAAAGACCCAATACAACAAGACCATTTCAGAAAATGTGTACCTAGTTTCAACTACTTCTGTGAACCAGTTAATGATGTTGAGAAGCATATTACAGAACAAATCAGTTTTTTCTATACAACAAATATACTCTTGCATGCATTACAAAAATTAATTACAATAAGTATACTCTTGCATGCTTTACAAAAATGCATTATTAATGCAGCCAATTTGATCAGACAACTGACATAAACATTGTCAAATCAGTGGCATCTCAGAAGTTTCATTGAATTATGCATTAAATTGTACGGTGAAAAGTCTTTGGTTGCACTTATCTGTATTCATAATGCTAGAACATTTCTATTTTTCTATCACAAACAAGCCAAACAACTAAATCTAAATTGATTTGTGTGGAAAGTAAACAACAATAAAACTCATGGTGGAGACTTAATACTTGTCCCACAATTTCAACATCTTAACATCAAGACCAAAAATGTGAAAGTGTCAGTTTTATTGTGTCATTTAAATATGTTGGCCTCAGAAACAGGTTTCTTGGGAGTCACAGTGACTGTAGTTGACTCTGTTATTGTTGAGTTTTATATGAAAGTGAGCCAGTAGTCTGGAGAGATTTGTTCTTGTGTTCTCCAGTATTGATTGAGAAAATACTCGAGCTCGTCATTGATATCCCCATAGGTGAGGTGCATAGGACACCACGCATTTGGGAATATAAAGGCAGATCTGCCACAGGCAAAAGATCAAGTGCTCCATGTTATTGAGCTAGGTCCCCTTGAGTTACGTGTGTGTGTGTGTGTGTGTGTGTGTCTGTGTCTGTGTGTGTCTGTTTAATAGATGTCTTATGCATGAGAGAGGCAGATCGAGAATAACAACACGGTCGCCCACACAAGAGGCAGCAGGGGGTGGTAAAATATGATAATGCATGGCTTACATACGATTAATCCCTAAATACATATGATTACCCATTTATGACAAACAGCATGTTCAAACAAGCTACAGACCACCACCATAGCAATAGATGAACTTCTGGTCTGTGAGGGGGAAGAGTGTCAGCTTTGACCCTGATTAGTTCTTTCCTCTTGAGTGCTCAGCAGCGCTGTCATCCGAGTGGCTATTAGCGCTCCCCACGGAAGGCACCTTGTGTAGCCAGGTGTAGCACTCAACAGCCAAACCGTGGGATCGATAGCCAAGGAGATGGTGCACGGCCTCGCTGAAACGCTGCTCACACGTTCTGAAAGCGAAGAACAACTAAAGTTGAAAAGGTAACGCTCCCCTTGTTTTTCTAACACTGTGTTTAATCACTTCCTGTCAAGGTCATGGTTAGTCAGCCGAGCCACATCTCCTCTTGAGAGTAGAGGAGTGTTGGGAGTGTTTTCTCTAGTGTTTCAGTTACCTGTTGTTTTAGTACAGGGAGGAAGACAACGGGCATTTTGAACTATTTTGCTCTTTACAAGTCCATAGGGTAAAAGGCAAAAAAGCGAGACATGATTTTCATGAAGGAGGTGCCTGCCTTGAAATGTGTTGAGGGGCTCCAAATCCACTGGCCTTGTCTTGATGCTGCTCAGAGGGGAGTTAGTTTGGTTTGGATTGGCAAGGCAAAAGAGAGGATATCAGTGTCCCCATTGGCTTCCTGTCTATCTCTCTGTCGTGCCTGTGAAGTTCTCTCAACCCCGCTCCCTCCATCTTATCCCTTGTTCTTTCCTCTCCTCCTCTGGTCTTTAATCATTCCTCCCTTCCTCATGTTTTCCTCTCTGCTTCTCCATCTGTCTTCCTCCTTATCCCCTTTTCATTCTTCCTCTCTTCTTCTTCCTTCTCCCTCTCCCTCCCTCTGTCTTCCCCTCTCTGTGTCTTAGTGTCAGTGACAGGGCTGGTTACACGAGTCGACTGCCAGTGTCTGCCGGGCCAGTTCTCTTTGGGCTCTGGGGAGTCGGTGAGCAGGCCTTTATCTCCTGGAAACAGACACGTGTGACTACTGCTCAGGGGTTTTTTTGAGCAGAGGGTGTGAGGAGCAGGCAAGTGTGTGTGTGTGTGTGTGTGTGTGTGTGTGTGTGTGTGCATCTGAAAAGATAGCACGAGAGTGAATGTGTGTGTGTGTATCTGAAAAGATAGAGAGAGAGAGAGCTTGCTTGTGTGTGTGTCTGAGAATATGTCTGAGCAAGTGTCCATGCAAAAAGGAGGGCCTCCCTTTCTTCCTCCTCTTCATGAGTAACACCCCCTCCTCTTCCTCCTAAATTGCCAAAATGAATGCCTTGCAGATATATATACACACACACACACACACACACACAGTCCCTCTCTCACATATCCAGCACATCTGTACTCTGTAGTCACTCTAAGGTCCTGGTACCGGGGGCGATGGCGATTTATGATTTATGTATTAATTAACATACCTCTCCCAGGCCCTCCGGGGATGGCTTTTCCTCTCTCCCTTACTCTCCCCATCTCTGTCTCTCTTCATGTTAAATTACCTTTTTCTGTCTCTGATCTCCTTCTTAACTCCTATTCTCTCGTCTTGCACAATTGAAACACCGGCCCGCGCTACACTTGCACCGCACAATTTCAAAGACACCATGTTCTCTGTCTTTGTTTCATAATCTCTTCCTTTCCCTTCTCTCTCTCTCCACTCATCACTGATTCCGGCCCTGCTGCCAGGTCATTCGTCTGTCAAGATTAGGCCCTTCATTGGTGAGGGATGAGAGAAGGATGTTATCGGCTGAGTGGCAATGCTTTACAGTATCTAGTGATGTAATGTAGATCCTGAAGGCTACCCCTGGGCTGACACTCCCATCCCCCACCACCCCTCTCCCTAACACACACACACACACACGCGCGCACACCCGCACACGTGCACACACACTTTGCCACCCCCATGCCCTGCACAGCTCAATGATTCTGTCAGAATGATTGGCCCTGTCAGATGTTTGAAGCGCAGAGTACCTGTCCCTGCTAATTTGTTCGTCAAAGTGACCTGTTTAACAAACGGTTAGAACCATGATTGACAGTGCTTTTTATATTTTCATTAGAGATTATAGGAGCAAGTGTCTTACGTGTTATGGGAGGAAGACACAGGAGGTTTGATATATGCCTCTTAGCATTGACAAGTAAATAAAGGTGTGAAGTAAATGTGATACTTACCTTCAATTGCCGTCGCTCCATTCAATGCACTCCCATTTCCCGAAAGTTTTCTTTTTGCCTCCGAGTCTTAGCTGTGTACTTTTACAACGATAGGAGAATGAAAAAAAAAAGGTTGCGTTAGCTAAACGACTGAATGTTTGTGCGCACCTCCAGACTTTTACGGCTTGCGTTTTACTGGGCTGTTGTCGTTGACATGCCATCTGGCAGCCTTTTTTCGGGTTTGCTTAGTGCATCACTTTCTACCAGGAGGCCGCTTAAACACAGCAGAGGGACCGGAGCGAAGCGGTCGAGTAAAACGCGTGATAAACGCCTCACAGTAAACATGCCCAGAGTGTCTGTCCTGCCAGCAGTGCGACAGAGAGGACAGAACGCCACCGGCTTGGGATGAGTCCATCAGTGGGCCCTGGGAAACGCTGCCACTGCACGCTCCAAGGGAAAATAAGGCAGGAAAAAGGACGGGAGAGTGGAGAGGAGGACATGAGAAGAGAATTCTAGAACAGTGTTCTAAAAATAAAGGTAGTATTGCTGTGAGCTACAGCCCTGTGAGATATTGATGAATTGTAAACCTCTCTGCTCGCAACTGGTCTGTTTTTTTTCCCCACCCCAGCCTTCATAAAATTTTTGAGCCATATGGTAATTTGGCAGGCCCTTTTGCCCTAAGCCATGTACCCTCTGTTGCCTTGTGAATCCATTCAGTGGATGTAGCTCTGACGTCCAGTGCAGCAACCTCCAGCATTCCTTATCAGCTGTTTTAATGTGGAGGTTCTTGTTTAACATGCAGCATATAGCCATCATCACACAGTACAGCACCATATCTGTCTGGCCTCCTACTTGTCTCCCCCTGTCTGCATCTCTGTATATGCTTCTGTCTCCTGGTAATGGAAAAATCTCTTCTCCAGCAGTTAGCACAGACACGATATACACCGGTACAGAAATGCCAGTGGATTTTAGTCTGGTCTTGGCCCTATTTTATGATCATGCTTGATCTACTTGCAATAAATGATGTTTCATAAACTGTAATGGTGTCTGTGCTGTGGCTTTCAATTATTCATACACAGTTCTGTGAGCTGTAATTTTAACTGTTCCGAATGTATACTGTAATGTCTCAAAGCTTGCTCTGTTTGTACTTTACTTGTGGTATATTAGCTTTAGCTAGAAACCGACTTATTTGCAGAGAGGGGTTGATAAATAGCTAAAACAAATCTAATCCTATAATTCAACAGAGCTATGCAAGAGCAAGAGCCAACCAAAGATAACATGGTAGACAGAGAATATGACAGACGGGGTGACAGAGTGGAACAGATGAAGCATAAATAAGTAAACATCTCTGAAAAAATGTTACCTTTGAGTTGACCGCACAGAAGTAGAATACTGTGTCACAACACACCATTCATGTTATATTTATGAGACTGAGGCTAATACTGAGCACATTCTCAACTCAGCCTATTGAATGCCGTTTCATGGGTTTGTGTGTGTGTTCCTTCGGCTTCTCTGAGATTGTTTCACGTCTCCCACTCTAATTTTTTCACTGCAGGGAAGGAACATAGAGCTGCATTCTCCACCTGAAGCTCCGCTTTTGTTTCTCCAATTTTCTAAGCCTCTGGATATTTTGTCCAAAAGCAACTGGAGGAGGGCGATTTTCTGAGTCGATGAACCATTGTGGTGGGAGGTCTTTGTCGAGAGAGGGAGAGCGAGAGAGAGAGAGGAACAAAAACAGAGATCGGCTTTGTTAAGTAGGCTCATCAGGGCTTTTTTTGTATGTGTGTGAGTGTGTTGACGTAAACACAAAGCATACCTCCTCTTGTGCGGGGGCTAAGGGAGGAAGATAAGTATCAGCTGTATACGCAGGCCCAGGACTCTACTGTGAGGTGACTTTACTGATCCCTCACTGCTGCTAACGCAACATTTTCGCACCTCTGAGTTCTCTCCTTTGTGAAGGATGATGACACAAAGGGCAAGCAATTTAAAGGGCTGAAAAATAGCCCTTTGGTCCAAGTGTTTGATCTGGTTTGTTTGTTTGTTTGTTTGCTTGCTTTCGTTAGTTTGTTGCATCTATGTTAGCAAAAAAATCATCTGAGCGTGAGGCTTGCCGCCTGCATGCACATGCATATGCATGTGTGCATGACAAGGCTCAGAAGCAGTCAGACGCCCATGCCTCATGTTCGGCCACTGCGAGCACATCTCTTACCCAACACTGGTATTAACTTGTCGGGGCTCAGACACATCCGGTGGCAAAAAGGAGAAGCAAAGAGGAAGGTGAGATGGTTGAAGTACGCCCAGAATGGTACCTGGTACAGGTTGAAGTGGGGAGGGGGAGGGAAGAGATATATATGTAACAGAACTCTGATCTGCATAAAAACAAACCCCACTCAGAAACTTGTCTCAAATACTGCAGCTCAAGAAACACAGTTTATTCAAATCACTGAGGCAACAGACAAAGAAAAGCAGACGTGCAAGAGGGTCCAAAGAGCATGGAGATTCAATTAAATTTTGCAATTATGTTGTATTTGCTTAGAGAAACTTAGGCAAAGACAAGAGTGACTTTTGAGACATTTTGGTATGTCTCATTTGCGTACATTGTTTTCCATTTTGACATTTTGAAGTGTCTGGGCAGTTAGATGGACGTACAGTCAGAAAAGGAGTGTGCTTTATTCTTAGAGTGAATCTGCAAAATGTGAGCAAGTTGTTTACAGTTTTCTATTTTTCCCCCAAAGTGCACAGTTGTGCTATATTTATATAACTAAATGGAGTTTCTGATTGGCTGTTTCAGTATTTCAACCACTCCCAACCCCCACCCCCCACCCCCCCTCGTGAAGGTGTAGCTACGGCATACTGTATTCTATGGAGCAGTAATCCTTGTGCTGCCACCACCACCACCACCACCACCACTTTATACACAAAGCACAGCAAAGGGACATGCCCACTCTAGAACAGTTTCGCCCATAAATCTCCACGTCGGCTGATTTCATCAGGGGGCTTGTAGAGAAACTGGCACTGACCCATTCCAAAGGCTGCTTTCTATTTGGTCAATTATACAGAGAGTCCTTCTTCAGACTCCTCTGACGAAACAACACACGAGACCTGCAGACCTGCTGGTGATGCGAGCAAGTGAGTAATAACCACTTAGAACAGTGGAGAGCAGGTGGCTTCAGATTGTGATTGATGCACACTGATTGCCATGGTTAAAGAGGTAACACCGCCTTTACTTACTTACAGACGCCACTTTGTCTCAGCAGTGTTCAGATTAGGTTCTCACCAGATGTTACAGAGACTGTTGAATCAAAAGTATGTAGCTAATTTAAAAGTAGTTTAGCATAACTTTCCCTGTACAAAATATATATTTTGATGCCATTTTTACTGTATATAATGTACAACACTGTTTAATTTAAAACACTGATAACAGAATAGACAACACAAAGGACCACAGAATCAAATGAACTTATGAAAGCAGAGTTAATAAACAGCACGCCACTGCTCCAGTAAGATAAGATTAGATGTTTTTCTTTCAGAGTTGAGTAATGAGAGAATGGGTGCTGCCTAACAAGACATAATAAAAGCCTAGATGTTGAAAGAAGGAAGGATCTATTGATCTTTACATCTTTATTTATGTGATTAACACAAGGCTTCCGTACGAATGAAATCATCTTTGAATTCCTTTGTCAACTGAGGAGGTATGTGCTTCCTTTATTGATCAAACAGTTGGTGCCAGTCTGTCCAAGAAGGCAGTCCATCTCTATATCAGTGAGAGTGAGAGGGCTGGCTGTGTGTGTGTGTGTGTGTGTGTGTGTGTGTGTGTGTGTGTGTGTGTTTTCAGACACCTACTCTATAGCATCTTGATATTACCCTCTCCCAACAGCTTGACACTGATCATTTGTTAACATCTCTCGCCAGCATTCCTTGCAAGGCCTGGCTGACCACCACAGGCATGCCATGGGATAAGAAAATAACTTTTGAGCTGAAAAATAGAGTTCATTTTGGAATGCAATTTCCCTCCCCCGAAGACATGGGAATACAGAGAGGAGCCAAGCAGGCCTGCACAGAGAGACCCATTTCCAAGGACTCCCCGCCTCTCATAAACTGATAGTGGTCTCGCCAACATGGATCACATGGCCACTGATAGCAATAGCCAAAGTGAGCTGTGGACTAGACTCTGCACGCATGCAGGGTACACATGATCAGTCATCAATAGCTGACTGTCTGCAGGTCATGATGCACCATTGTCTTTTCTGATGTTTTATGAAGGAGCATTACAGTCTTGGTGACATCCCATAATGGTTTAATTTTGAAGTATGTCATTGGTATCTGAAAGAAAATAATGATAAAGTTACCTGTAGTCTATCTCATTTTGTGCTAAAGGACATAGGCATAGAAATTACATTACTGGGCTCTGGACACACAAAATTACCATTGACTGCTTTTGACAAACTGCTGTTATGTACCATTTGTTGAGATTACAGATACATATTTTAATGGTATTGCATTGATATCAAAACCAAGACTGCAATATCATTATACCACACACACAAACACACACACACACACACATACACACATACCTCCACCACCACAGAGCCATCAGCAACGTGTCTTACATTAACTTTCATTTTCAGGAACCCCATTTTGCTTTGTCCTCAAGAATATGCTAATACATGGCATTTTTCCTTTTTAAAATGTAAAATGTGTTGTTCTAAGATGTTCCCTCTATAGGCTTGCCTGGCGAGGAAATTTCACCAATGACTTAATGACTCGGACTACTCAGTGCCCATGAATTAATGTGCTCAAACTCCGAAAGAGATCGTCTATTCTCTTTAGCTTCGAGCTCTTACGCTTGTCTAAGACCCTTATTCATGATAGCATCTATGCTGAGTACTGCTGACACTCTTAAAATAGATGTAGTTACATGCATATTAGCATGGATGTTGGAATCTTAATAGTATGGCTTGGCCTTTGGAATAATTAAGAAATTACCATAAGAACAGGAATAGCACTGGTCTGGTGCACTGAGTAAAGAGTTAAGAATAGCTCCACCAAGAAAATCTCAATCTTCTCATGGAAGAGGAAGAAAAAAAATGCTTATAAGTATCACAATAGAGAAGATTGCTTCAGAGGATACGGAAATGAATAAGAAAGGGAGGAATGCCCCTCTTATAATAAAGGGAAGAAGAGATTCTATGGGAGCCGAATCTTGCGAAACCGAACGCCATGTGTGTGTGCATGTGTGTGTGTGTGTTTGTGTTTGTGTGTGTGTCAGTGAGTGAGATTCAACAATCAGATGTGTTTTCCCTGTGCTTGTGCTGAGGAGTCAACATATGCCACACACGGTGTCTACTGTAGGGTATGTCTTAGCATGATTCAAAACAGTTTTTTTCCATAGTAGCAGACAGTCAGTGGTGGAGCTGGAGTGGTATAGACAAAATGGCAGTCCCATCTTTACAAGGTTACCATCTTTTTGCTGAACAGCATGGAGATAGTTTGCCGTATCCAAAGGGAAAATAAAAAACTGAGCTCATGTTCACCACTTTGTAAGATATTAAAGATGATATGTAGGAATGATTACTTTTGGACAAGCTATCAGTTTAAGGTTCAAATGGGGACTTGAAAATTATGAGCTTGTAAAGGAAAAATTATTCGACTGTGAGTGCTTGTCAATATATCATTGGGAACATATTTTTCAGTTTTGAAGAATTGCTCATGAAGTTTATTATGAATTTGGATTTTCATTGTTTCATGTTTTGTTTTAGAACGATCGAATGCCCGCTTTGGTTGAAATTGGTGTGGTGATGACAGGAAAAAAGCCTTACACTGGTTCAAGCCTCAGATGAAATGAGATGGCATAGCACTAGACAGGTAGGGTTTATGGATACCACTGGTCCATAATGCTTCTGAGCAACATAAAACAGCAAACCTTGCTGTGACAGATGGCTGAATTAAATTTTAAAAAATAAAGACATTTTAGCCGTAAAGAGTTGAGTATTTCCCAACCGGTGGCATAATTTACACATGGGCGCTTACATAAAAGGGTTCTTCAAAATACAAGTCATTTTAGTCACAGTATTGCCATTTTCAAATCTGTTCAGATAGAGATCATGTGAAATAGGGTGAAGGGGATGTAAAGCAGTTTATCAGTGGAGTCTTAAGCTGCATTTCCAGTATATTCTCACTATCCATCTAGTACTGTTCTGTCTTTCCAACAATATACCCTATTTCTGTGAGCAAGAATGATATTGTTTGGAAGGCTGTTTCCACCACTCAGAAAACATAGCCTAAAAAAATCAAAATAATGAGATGAAAGTGCCAAAAAGTCACCAGTCTCAGATATGAAGATGGATTAAAATATTTAGTCAATATTTTGAGATACTGACTAATGCCTGCTCACTAATGACTTAGTGTCTCATTTCTGGCTTAGTACCTAAAGATTTTTGACTTAGTTTCGACCCTTCTTTTCCCCACTGAAAAGGGCTTTTATTATATAGTGTTCTGTGAGTTGGTATCTCAAGCAACTCTGGAGTCAGAAATGTGGAAGAGGTTCATGGGGCATGTTCAGCTCTACAGCAGCTCTTTAATGGAGATGTTCACATGTTTGCATACACTTTACTTGAGGATGTCGACATAAACGTGACATGAGGCTGTCATACATGACATGACACGTATCACAAACATTAATGACACCTTTCTAATGTTCATGACTGTTGACATAAAGTGTAATTCAGTTTTAGTAATGTAAAGTTGGCACTGTTTGGGATGCAGACATTACAAAAAACGAATGACACCTTTGACAAAAGTCATAAACATTAATAAAGTGTCATTAATTTAAGTGTCATATCATGCTTATGACAGGCTCATGTCGACACCCTGAAGTAAAGTGTTACCAAATTATTTAATGCAAACATGTGAACATCTCCATTATAGAGCTGCTGTAGAACTGAATATGTCCCAGTTCTTAACAGGAAAAAGAGAAGCACATGTAGAAAGTGCCCTTTGTTACTGGGCAAGAGCATGCAGGTTTAGATTTAATAACAAAAAGTCCAGTTTGACAACCCAGTTCAAAACTAACATTTACAATAGTGGGACCAAGCAGAAGTGTGCTGCATATGACTCAAAATTTGTACACTGTGTGGCATCAAGAGCAAGAGCAGTAAGTGGCCAAAGACTAATGCACTGGCAAATTTAAAGGGATTCTAAGCACAATAAATTATAAATGCCCGAGCACTCTGTCAAAGGAATGGTGACAAAAGGCAAGTGAGTTACTGCTGCACACTGCATGGAAGATAAATTGAGGGAAGATCTGTTATACTCCCATGCAAAGAATGTGGTGAAATTTAGAAAAAAAAAGTCAGCAGTTTCAATAGGCTTCATAGTGTGTGTGTGTGTGTGTGTGAGAGTGTGTGTGTCTGTGAGAGAGAGAGAGAGAGAGAGAGAGAGAGAGAGAGAGACTGAAATTAGAGAACAGAGAGAGGTTGCGCTGTTGTTTTTAACAAACTAAACCACGCTTGACTTTTATTCAGTGTTTCTGCTCTTCATTGAAACAGAAATCATAAGACTATGCCAGAGTGTATTATTCTGAATTACCACCTTGACCGCAGTAGTGCACCTTACCATGTGTCTTATAGTTTTGGCCTCTCCCTGTCCCTTCCAGCTCCTCATATTATTTGTCAGAGCCCCACAGCTGCTCTAATTGCCAGTGCTGCCCTGCATCGCGATGACTTATCGATTGGTGCCCCGGAGCTTCTGCTCTAGCTAATATTTTTGCAATTCAAATTAAGACTGAAAGAGGCATTTGAACTCAAAGTTTTTTTTTTTGTTTTTTTTTTAGCTTCCAAGCACATCTCAGAGCATGGCAAACCTGGAAGACCCACTGTGTTGGTGGGAAGTGTTGTTTCTAAAAACTGCCAGCCCTTGGTGAGAAGGAAGAAAATAGTCATGGGAGACCTCAGAGCTGGGACTCACGGCCCTCCCTGTCCCTTACCCTGAACCCCCCAACCCCTAGCCCCCCCCCCCCCCCCCCAGGGAAGTTGGCTCATGCCTTGTCTCTGGCCGACTCTATTTCCACATCTACTGGCCAAGATGATAGGTTTTTCCACATGGCTGCACACCACTGCAAATATAGCAGTCCTCGAAGTGGGGGCAGCAGCCTTAGCACTGGATGAAGACCGTGCTTGTTCAAGAGATAGATGAGTCACCTTCCTCTGGAAAGCTCCCACCCATCTTTACCCAGTCAAAGGTGTTTTAGGTACTGTTTTTCATGCATCAATGCAAAACGTGAAATCTCTGAGTACTTCTGAAAAATACAATAACAAAGAAATAAATGGCAGGAAAAAGAGGGTAGAAAAGTAGCAATCCACTTCCTTTCACAGACTTAGCCAAGTAAACCTAACTGTGTATTCACACCAAGAGATACTAAAGCTGTGAAATCGCTTTTGTGGCTCATAAAAAAATAGCTGCTAAAATACTAGTATTAGCCTTCGTCACTCTAATCGCTCACAACATGCCCATTGACATTTCATTTACAGCCGAAATGTGTCATAGGTAATTTGCATAAAGTTGAGCCATTTTTACGTTTTTTTAGTCTTCTTTTAGTCGTCCAAGTTTTGTCGCTCTTCGCTTTTGTCGCTTTAGTTGCTTTTGTCGCTCTTGTCCATACAAAGTGAATTACTTCTGGCATTTTCACAGCTTTAGTTGCATTTGGTGTGAACATACAGTTAGGCTGTGGCGTGATGTGCCCACTCTTACTTTGGTCTACATTTGTGGTAAGTGACTACCCATTTAGCAAGAAGGGTCACTGCCCCAACACCATTAGAGTATTCCTGTCTGATCGCTGGTGTGATTACATAGCTTGTTATCTTGTGTGTGCGCGCAGCACCTACAGACAGCCCCCTCATCTTGTCTTTCAACACTCAATAGGAGTGTGCTAAGCTCTCCTCTAAACAAAAATACTTTCTCTTTCTTTAGATCTCTACCATAAACACAGTTCCACAACATTGCATCAGCCAACCTTATTTTTATAAACAGCTGGAGACATAGTTAAATGGCGGCTGACTTTAAGCGCTTTCTTCTCGCTCGCCACTTACATTATGCATACAACTGCTTGAACAACTCTGGCACTACTGTGCTCATTTGTATTGGATAAACAGAGCCTGGCGGTTGTTTGTTTGCGTAACACAGTCAGTGCACGTTTGTGTCTTCAGCTTCATCAACCCTGAGAAATGACATTCAGAGATAATGCGTGGTAAATTAACACTTTTCCCACTCTTTGTCATTTCTTATGACCTACACAGTTTGCGGTGTTGTAACATCATGCACTTGCGGTTGAATGCAGAGCATCACTACAGTTTTATTTGTTGTTGTCATTGTCGACTTTTTAAAATCTTCTGTTTAGTGGAAAGCAAACAGTTGTCTCGAGCAAGTTCTTGAACAAGTTTGGGTCACGGAGGAGTTTGAGTCAGGCACTTTAATGGGAATACAGTGCTATAAATCCTACAGCAATGCGCGACAATATTTTCAGCAAGTGAAGACCACTTTTAGAAATTACTTGACTTCATGAGGGTTATTCATTTGAGCTTTTCTTGCTGAACACAAGTAATTAGACAAACAAGAAAGTTATTTGACTGGTAATTAGCATATATCAAGTGGGCTCCACTGTCACCTTTCCAACACTTGGTCATATTTCCCCCAGTTATGCAAAGCTTCACAAAGTTGTGAGTTTTAGAGGACTATTTAATGGCACACATGAAGGTGGCTCATGCTGTGGGTGGATGCATCAGTCTGTATCACTCTGCAAATGGGTTTGTGTTTATTTTAATGCAGCATTTGTTTTGAGAGGAAACATCTTGTTATGTAACTGATGAATGGCCATAACATTTAGAGAACGCATGATATTATCAATCATACCTGTCCCAAATACAAACACACACACACACACACACACACACACACCTCAATAACATGCTGTAGTCCATATTTCCATGGATCCTGATGACTGTTTCTCAAAATCCATCTGACACGGTGTACAATGAATTCAAAGATTATACACTGGTGTGGTTATTTTAAGCCTAATGATTAATCTGATAAGCATCATATTAATTGGTTTGAAATTTTCCAGGGACATGAATCAAAGGCAGACGTGAAAAAGAAAATTAAAAGCACTTGACTGGAAGAAATGTTAAATTAGCATGAAACACATTGTTGTAACACATTTGACCTTTTAGTCTTCAGGCTATGATAAAGAGCTCCAACCATGACTGAAAAAGGGATTATTCAGGGTCTATACTGCTAGACATATGAGTTTTTGCTCAGATGCCATGGGTGGTTATTTGAAATAACATACAACCACATACAAGCAATGTTTCTTATCTCTTTGCGAAATTCAATGTGTAATTTAGATTGAATGAGATTTATATCTTTATTGTAAACTCACTAGGCCTTTTGCATCTTGCTCATATCTTCTAAACTTGTAGATATTCCATTTTTGAAAATACATAAGGCCCTCTAACAACAAAACTTTAGGCTGAATGTCGGAGTTCTCCTCAAATGCTTCCTGATCATGTGTAGACTTGATATTAATGTTCATGTTTTGATGTATTGGCAAGAAAACCTAAGTAAGTTAAAAAAAAAGAATGACCAACAATTAAAGTATACTTTATGCAGTTAAAGGAAAAATCATGATTTGATTCAGTCCATAGGCCATTTGTGTAAGGCCAACAAGTGCTAGCTGTCGGAAAAAGAATGAGAAAATGTGGCCAACAAGTGCTAGCTGTCGGAAAAAGAATGAGAAAATGTGATATAACATACCAGTCTATATAAACTGTATAGAGCATAGGAAATTCAAACTGAAAGTGAGTTTCTGTGCCCCGGCACTCGGATGCAATTACAGGCCCATAATGCCAACAGCACAGGAGAGACCTATTATTGCTCACATAGTAACTGATTCTTTTCTTAGCTCTTGAAAGAAGCAGCGTCGTAGCGCATGTGGTATGGGTGCCCATTCCAGCGGAATTAGACGAGTTTCCATGAACGCCCTAGTGCCAGCACCTTTTGATATGGTGAACATGGAAATTAATCTAATTAGGGGTTGCCCATAGATTAGGTCCTTCTCAAAATCACTGCGGTGGCGCTAATTAATTTACCTGCAGTGGTTATTGTTCACTCGAATGGGAAAAAAAAGGATAGGAAGTGCTGTACAAAGCCACATGCGCCATCTCAAACATGCTAATGTGCTCTTCCTTCCTCCCTCATATTATGCAGATTAGAATAGCTAATCTCTTGTCATGTCTTCCCAGTGCACTTGGCTCAACACCTCTTGTCAGTATTCTGCACATTTGCCACGGATAAGCTGGATGACGTTTGGTGCAATTGGGGACTAGGAAATGACACTGACTAAAATACATTGTCTGTGAAGAACTCTTCACCTACACTCTTTTACATGTGAAGAGAACTTCATATGCCATGCGTGCTTCAGTTAAGAGGGTGAAAAAATAGACACCACTCCAAAAAAAGCTTTGAAGCCTATTATGCTAGATTAGAAATCGTCCAGGTTTTGTAAGGTTCAATGTGGAAATTCACCTTATCTGAGGATAATGGACATAAGAACATTCAGCCACACTCACAACTGAAACATTGAGGCATTTCCCACCGTGAGGCACATGAGGTGTAAAAAAAACTCAAGTCAGTTAGCTAGCACATCAAACACAACTCATTTCCACCCAGAGAGAAAAGATTTTTACTGGCATCTCAAGAAAATTACAGTTTGTTTTTTTTTCCCGGTTCCTATCTTCACCGTATGTAGGAGGACAGACTGGCACTAATTGTCATGATACGCCACAGCCCCCCCCCCCACCCCGACCCCTCCACTAATTCTGTAGCACAATGAGTTCTGGCAAGGTTACTGTAATCAAAGGCAGAGATGGAGAGCCAGGTTGGGCCTCCTAAGAGGGACAGATTGCTGTGATCGACAACAGTCATTCTGCCAGACTACAGTAGCAGAGCATTAGGGAGCCAAGTGACAATGGATGAAGGTGATGAAGACGACTGTGAGGGGAAAGAAGAGGGAGGGGAGGGATTCTGCTTACTTGGTTGCCTTTTCTCTGGCTCAGTACTGGCTGTGATTCTCCATGTTTTCATTCATCCTGTCTGTAGCCTCAATCTTTTTTTTTCGTACTCTCTCTCTCTCTCTCTCTCTCTCTCTCTCTCAGTTTTTGTGCCTCCTCTGAACAAGAAAAGATGCTTTGGCAGTTGCTACATCAATACTAGAGAAACTTTTGTGAGCAGCAAGAAGGAGAGAAAGACCACAAATAGAGTGAAAGCAGAAGAGGCGAAAAGGCCCAGAATGAAAAAAAAAAAAACAAAACACACACACCTTGAGGGAAGGCTTGGCAATCATAGGCAGGGATTTTCACATGCCGCAGACAACAGCGACAAAAAAAAAAAAAAAAAAAAAAAAAAACCTTCTAGAAAAGGCACTGGCCATGATTGATTCCCCCCAAACTCTGATAGCTTTGCTGTGGTTGTCATTCTTTGGAAAACACAGTGTGCACAGGGTGGAAAAATTGAAGATGCAAACTGGATGTTTGCAGTTTACAGTATGTATTTAGCTCTAAAAGCACTGTGGCTTACAGACATAAGAGTATAAAAAGAACATTCTTACTGCCACTCTGTCTATCTTACCTATTGAGTTCTCTTGACAGGTTAATTTTGTTATGGCTGAACTCTCACTCCTCAACTGGATGGAACAAGAACTAATTCCTCACTCATTGAGACCAAATGGATTCCAGATTTTGGCCATGGTTTCTGCTTTTTTAACTGTACCGTACACCCACATACAGTAAAGGCCTGTACTGCAACTAAAGTTCTCACTTCAAACCTGGGTGCAGCCTTGGTAGAGTTCGAACTCAGATGTCCACAGATGACAAACACAAATTCACCAATTACACAAATACACAAATTCCTGGAGCAGAAGTTTGAAATTCATATGAATGAAACAATAATAACACAAAAAATTTATGTTCATGGAAACATGACTTCAAGTGCATTGCCAGCATAGGTTGTTGTTATTGTGTCGGTCTCTCCTCCGTGTGTCCTCATACTGAGTGAAAAGTCAGAGATCAGGCATCAAAAGCACACTTTCTTTGTAGCTTGATTGTCATGGACGTTCTGGAGCTGCACGCACACACATACACACACACTTGCACACACACACACACACACACACACACACACACAGCCTTTACCATGTACATCAGCAGACACATCTCCACACTTTCGTGGTATTGGCAGGAGGACGAAGAGGATGGCGTGACAAACAAACAAACACACACAATTAGACAACAGCATACCCATGGAGAGGAGAGTGACCTCTGGGACTGAGAAAAGTGCTCATTATGCTGCTGCAGTTTGACGACCAGACTCTGTTTGAGAGTCTTGTGCATGTGTGTGTTTGTGTCTGTGTTTTTGTGTATGAGTGTGTGTGTGTGTGTGTGCCTTGTTTTTATGAATACATATGTGTTTGTGCATGTCTTTGTGCTTTTGTGTCTACACCTGGTTATGTTTGTGTGTGCGTATGCATGTGTGTGTGTGTGTGTGTGTGTGTGTGCCCACAACTGCTTGATGTATTTTGAGCCTCATTACTGGGGCACACGGCGACTGGAGGGAGCCTCACATTCCCAAGGCCTCATTACACATTGACACGGGGGCCCAGCCCGGCCTCACGTCACGTCAGTGACACTGCTGTCGATACGCAAATGAGCAAAAAAAAAAGAAAGGCTTTGTGGCGACGGTGGTAGAGCTCATGGCGAATGGCAAGCGACTGACACACCGGGCAGCATCTCTTTGCATGGAAATATCTCACCAGACGAATCACCCTGAAATACCTTGGCAGAGAAGGTGTCGGAGAGAGATAGTATAAGCGAGACAGAGACTTGGCAGTGTGGTTCCCCGATGACGTGCGGTGGAAGACTTAGCTGCACCAGCTAATGCAGTAGAGTGCAGGTTCAGGGTGGTGTTCCTTTGTGCCTGGGAGTGAGGAATTGTGGGTGTTGTTTATGAGGTAGGAGACAGCTCTAACTTGTGGTCCAGTCAGAGAATAGGAGCTCTTATTCACTTTCTGTCCCAGAATACGTGTCCCAGCGCCCGGCATGTCCATGGCGACCCACTGTGAAGCCTGTCCAATGGGATTGCCAGCACAACCAGAAAAGAACCAATTAAGTTGGGGCCAGGGCGTCGTGGGAAGTGGGCCAATTAAGCTGACAGAGCTGAAGGTCCCGGGGCTCGTAGAACTTGGGGTGGGGGGAGGGAGGGGTGTCTGCGATTGCCTTGAAACATGTGTGGGCCCCACCGGTCCACCCGAAGACACAAACTGGATCCACAGAGGCCCCCTTAGAAGCGTCACACACAATGCCTACCACCTTGCTCTCTTTTCTTCCCTTTGTCTCACTTGTCTTTCTCAAACTCTCTTTCTTTTTTCTCTCCTTCCCTCGAGTCTTTCTCTCTCTCTCTCTCCCTCCCTCTCTCACAACACAGCTCTTTCTTTCTCTTTGACTTTCTCCGCCTTTCTTTCTGTACTTACTTTGTTTTTTGTTTTTTTCTCACACCCTCTCCACCACTACTCGAGATGCTGTCTCTGTCTGTCCCTTTGTCTCTGCATCTCTCTCTCTCTCTGTCTCCATCTCTCTCTCTCTTTCCCTGTCTCTTTGTCTCCCTTTAACCATCTCCAACAGTTGTCCTCTCAAATAAAGCGAGGTGCATACCAGACCATGATAATTAACTGGAAAGAGACTCCTGTAAGACAAAAAAAAAAAAAGAAAACTCCATGTTTCCTCCCTGGTTACCCGAGCGAAAGCCTTGTGTGATGTTGCCAGGGTCCTGTCTCCCCCATTAGATGTTTTATTCATCCATCTCTTTTCTTTTCCTAATGACGTGTTAAGGCTCACTGAAATAGGCGAACGCTCATTAGTCTGTCATTGAATATAGATCACACCTTAAAATGAAAGGTGAGAGAGACACAGAAGCAGCAAATAGATGCGGAGCAATGAGTAAAAAAGAGCTGCAGGGAGGCAGCGATGTCAGGAAGGTTGTACAGTTAAGTAGATTGTGAAAATGAGAGACATTTGAGTAACGAGGCAACAAAGCTGGCTGGCTGGCCATCCAGGAGGACATTATTGGATCAAGACGGAAGTCATAAAACACCAGGGAGAAATTAAAAGAGGGATATTTTTTTTTCTTTTCAAGGGACAGGCTTAAAGATTACAGCTTCTTTTTTCTGACGGGTTATGCCTTAATTAATTAAAGCTTCCATCCTGGTGCCGAGGCAAGATGGAGGGATTATGCTGTGGCATCAGACTGGGCTCTCTCTCTCTCTCTCTCTCTCCCTTCCTTCCCGCATCCCTTACTGCCACCACCACTTGGCCCTGGCTGACCATCTAATCCGCATCTACAGAATTTTAAAAGTAATTTCAAATCGCCACTTTAATTAACCCATGAGTGTTTTTATTCATTTATATATTTATTTATCCCTTTTCTTACTTTGCCATCAGAGAGCTGAGATCTTATCAGACCTCCTTTGCACGTTTGGTCCCATCCAAGGTTACCTCCTAATTTCCACAGTCCAGTCATGATGAATTATGCATGTGTCTTTTTCTTCTTGACTTTGTATATTACTCATATTAATAAAATCAGAGGGTATGTATGTGCTGGGGAACATTTTCCATCGCTAGGGCATGTGAGGCAAAGTGTTGTGTGTTTTTTTTGTCTTTGAGACGGTTCTTTCTGTCTAAAAAACTCAAGGTCAGTCAAGTGCTGACTGCTGAATTAAATTAATGACAACTCATTTGCAGAGTCAGATATCATTAAAGCCCTTTCAGACTGATGTTTAGGAGGCACATGTGTGAGAGTGGAAGAATGTGTGAGAGATTTCTTTGCTCCCCATGTTCATGAGGTCAAGGTAAGGAGAAGATGGGAATCCTTCTCTGTCTCTCTCTCCCTCTCTCTCTCTTTCTTTCTCTCTCTCTGTCTTCCCTCGCGCCTTAAGTGGGGATTTAAAAAAACACAGATGTCTTGAGAGCGTGAGTCTCAAGGTCGATCAAACTGATGAGTCGGCTTTGCTTGAGCAACTCATTTGTGCTTTCCTTAAACCACAGCAAGAATTTAAAGAGATTTTTTTTTCCACTGTTGTTTTGATGTTCAAGAGGAAATCGGTTATAAAGAGGACCTTGCAAGAACAATCCTTTTATGTGCTTTTTATGCTATTTGGCAAGGTCAGTTTAAGACCCTCTCTGAGTGTGCTTTTCTGAGTCTATCAGAAAGTGCAAAGATACTGTACACATATATATTGCCATATTACCGTACTGTACACATATACACATATATTACCATGTTAAAACTGAGTTAATTATTGCAAGAACTAGCAAATCTTGCCTTTATATTCAATATAAAAAGTACAGAAGAAGTACTGTTCACTGTAACATTAACCATCCGGGATATTGTTCCCAACATTTGTCACTTCAATGGTTCATCACTTTGATGGCTAAATGGTTTGGACGGAGTGAATCAAAGCTCTCTCGGCTCCTCCTGTGGCTTATTTGTGAATTTAGCATGCTTGCAAGATGACGATGCCGACCTGATGTAGAACAATACCGAAAGTGACTTACTTATGAGCCTTATGAAATCACGTCAGTCAACATAACTCATCGAAAATGATCATTGCTGATTCCTATTCATTGCAAACAAATCCACACGTAATGGTAGGAATTTAGGACACTGTTGTAAGTTACAGAAATAATTCAGTAACTTTAGGAGGAGCTCTGTTGTTAAAAAAATCCCAGATGTGTCTGGTTTCCCTCCAAGGTTAATACATTAATTTAGCAAAAAAGTGTTTTTTTTTTATTATTATTGTTATGATTTTAAAGTATAAAAACAATGCACATCCATCTCTTATATATACATTTTTTTTTTCCAAAAGCAGTAAATACATTCAATTAATCTAAAATTAATCCCCTCTAAATGTATTTCCTTTTCTTTAATTATAAAAATTTAGATGTCAGTCTAGAGTACTAGCCAGGCTCACTAGACCTGGATGCCAGTATGTATAATACAGCAAGTTACTTCATATGGCCTTGGTCAGATATGTTTTTTTCACATTCAGCAATAAAAGAGCCATGTTAACCAATATGAAGTTGCAATGTCATTCCATGCAAGACAGTTGTGAATTTTTATGTATTTATTTGATTGTTTAGTCTTATAAGACATTCTTTCACATGTCAAATTCTTCATCCATTTTCATACTCATTTGCCTGTCGTCTCTCTCCCTCCCCCTCTCTCCCTCTCTCATTCTGTGTGTGTGTGTGTTTGTGTTTGTGTTTGTGTGCATTGAGACCTGAAAAATCAAAGTCTACATCAGATGATAAGAGGCCTCCCGTGAAGGAAGTCATGAGGGGTTTTTACCTCTACCCCGCGTTACAGGCACTCTTCAAATTGCCCCGGCTGTCTCTGGAGGACCCTCTACAAGACAGGCCTGCAGACTGCCAGTTGTCATTTCTGTCGCCGGGTGCAATGTACTGTTCATAATCACAGATGCCAAAATCCACTTAGGCACATTAGGGTGCAAGGCAAGATGAAGGCGGACAGGAAGGGATGGGGGAAGGCAGAAGCCCCCCATGGGCTTCAATTGGTTTTGCCACCAAAACACGGACAAAGCTGACAGTTGTGGGAACACTTTCATCAGATGAAATTGTTCACTGCAAATGACTTGATGATGACATGATGAGACATAAACAGACAAAGGGAGTTGTCCGTATTCCTGAGCGTTTATGATGCTGCATTTTAAAATAATGCCAGATTTTCCTTTTCAAAGACTGCAGCTAAGATGGTTGAGGCCAGAGCAGAAAGTCAACATATACCATTTGTCTTTTTGAATATGACCTGACAAGTAGACCCTGACCCCCTCCTTCCCCCATCTTCTCCGTCTCTTTCTCTTAACCCATTTGTCTTCCACTCTATCAGCAAAGTCTATGTTGCAGTATCATTTAGACAACATTCATTCATACGAATTAAAGTGACTGTCATCAGTGAAGGTGTATAGTTAAGATAAGTCTCCGGTGGACTCTCTCCCCTTTCCCTGGAGAGGTTGAAGTGAGGGGGGGGTCAGTGGGGGTCAACTTTATCAGAAAATAGAGCACTGGACACCTGCCTGTAACTCCTTTCTTCCCTCTTCTCCACTCCCAACCATGCTCCACCCGTGGTCAGATAAGACACCATCAGAGAAACGCCTCGGGACCCAGAGCGAGCCTTAAATGGCTTGACGGGTCCTCAGGACAACTGTCAAAGCAGGAGACACAACCCTAGGGGCCTATTGAGACTAAGCCACGGTACTTATTATAAGGTCACAGACGAAAATGTCACCATTCTGTGCATTCTGGACATTTTGCGACCTTGTGAAGTTTTGCATCAGAGAAGTTTTGTAGGCCTAGAAAATGCAGGCATACATGGCATGCAGACAGATTATAGGCCTACAGAATGATTATAATATACTGTGTGAACATATATGAAAAAATAAATGGTAATCATATTTAGACAGCTTCCACTCAGTAAACAGGATTTGTGCTTCACCTGACAGCCTTCATCCCCTCATAACTCACCTGATGTTTTCTCAATTGCATTTGGTTGTTTCAGGGAAAACTGATTTCAACTCTAGTGGGTGAAAAACAACTGCCTCTCTCTATCTCTCTCTCGCTCTCCCTCTCTCCTTCCTTCCCCACTTTGTGATAAACAACGATGGGGCTCTGTGTGATCAATCTGTTCCCTGCCAAGTCCTCTCTCAGTGGGACAATCAGGTCCGTACCAGCCAATTGCATTAGGGCAGCTCTGTGTGCAGAAATAATTGCTAAGAGTGCATGGAACACTGCATTCCATGCGATTACTCAAAAAGAGGGAGCCGTTTGCCAATGGCGAAGTCTAAGACTCACAGAACACAAAGGGCCAATTTTACACCAGGAGAGTATGGGATCGCAATGAACAGGGAATGCAGAGCTATGGCTGTATGTGGTGAATGTGGGGGCCAAGCGCCATATGACCAGCTGTGGCTGGGGGTAGAACTGAGGAACTTGACTGATGAGCTGGGTGTTGCGTCGGGGAACTGCCAGAGGTGTTGGAAATATAAACTGTTTATGCTTTCTAGAGTCATTTTTCCAGCAAAGAGCTAATGTGTGCTTCTTGGGTTGCACCCAGCAGATCTTGGTCTAAGATGGAGCTTGATGTCACCTGAGTCAATTCACATGTACAGGTAGAAAACACACCACTGTTTTCTACCCCATTAAATGGGTTAATGTGCTACACTTACGTTTAAGCTTCTCAACACACACAATAACAGGATACAAGGGCTTTGAAGACAAATTTGAAATTGGATGAAATAAATATTACAATATATAATATATAAATAATCTATATTTATAGTAACAATGTGTACAAAGACTAATTCACAAGGACAGCGCTGATAGTCAAACAGATGACATATACCAAAACAGTGTCACAGAACACTGACTGACTCAAGGCCAGTTCAGACTGAAGATTCGGTCGTGACGTGACAAAACTATTTTTGACAGGAGTTGCGGTGGTGTGATAATGGCGTTGCAAGTGGTTTCAAGCTGCAACTACATATTTAACATGTCAAATCGCAGTTTCATGGTTCATTTTTACATCACAACTTCTATAAAGCAATGCCACTCAGTAAGTCCAGCAGAGATTTCAGGGCAGAGTTCATGTCAATGGAGATGGAGAGAAATGCTTATTAACTCATTTTAATGAAACAGCAGTGTCTGCTCAATTTCAGTCATAATGGATATACTAAGACACAAAAATATACTTAATTTTTCTGACATTTTGCCATTTAGCTAAATGGGGTAATTTTGTTTGCCAACTAACCACCTTGCTACTTTATCTGGACGTTGTTACGGAACCTGTAACCACAGAAACCGTGAAAACATAACCTCCTTGGCAGAGGTAACAGTGAAATACCAAAGCCTTTGGTGTTCGGTACATGTTTGAGGCGGAGGTAGAGGTGAAGATTCATTCGTTGTCATAAATACCTTTCATCATTATTTAGGCAAAAATTGCATGAATGGTGGACTTGACTGTAGCTGTGACTGAATCTACGACTTATAAAACTCTAAGTGTGCTTCTCACAGAGTTCTTGTTGCCAGGACAAGTTATGCACACACACACACACACACACACACACACACACACACAGACACAAACACATGCATACACATTTGACCGCACAATCCGAACTTCGGTGAGCATCAGAGCGCGCCATTTCTGGACTTTAATCCTGCGCTCTAATTAAAAGATAATGACTGGCAGAGTAGTGTCAGTGGAACGCAGACGCGTACAGTAATCAGCAGATAATGACTGTGACTCTCCCGGAGACAGCGACAGGGCTACTTATAACCCCTCGCTCAACTCCATTAGCCAGTTAAACACACGCCTGCCCGTTATCTGATCAGGGATCAGCACATTTGCAAGGACATACAAGAGCAGGCAATGCTGGCAACTGACACATGCATGCACCCATGCACACACAACACACACACACACACAGACACACACACACACTTTCTCTCTCTCTCTCTCCCTCTCTCTCTCAAACACACACACACAGTTTTTTTTTTCTTTTTCAGTGTCCACATACACTGTACATTCTTAAATGATGAGACATAATCTAAGAACACCAAGGACCAAGGACTTTCCTTTGTTGAGAATAGGAGAGAGGTTGAGCTGGACAAGGCAAAGCATGTAACTGTAACAGTAGATACAATACAATTCAGATGTACCATATAGAAGTAATTACTATAACTGCAGGAGTGTGATGAAATTAAATGAGTATGTGAAATGGTCGGTGACATTCGTGACATCCGTGCTGCCTCCGCTCCAGTTCATATGTGAGCCTGAGTGCTTGGAAATTGATTGGGTCTGCAGACCACTGCCTTGGGGTGTCCCTGGTTAGTGTGGCCCAGTCATTAGCTCACAGGCAGCGTCTACTGACGGTACCACATCAGCTTTATGGGGGAACCGAAAATTGCTCTAAAATGTCACCCTTTTTTTCTCTCCCCAACTTCAGGTTTCCATTTTTTTTCCCTCCATGGCAATCAGGGAGTTGGACATCAGGCTGTCCCCCATCTTTGGCCTGTCAAAAAATGACAAAATGATGATGGACCATCCTTTTCAACACACCATCTGAACATCTTCTTCTCACAGTGCTTTTTGATAATGCTGACAACACTGGCTAGACCACAAACCAATCCAGCAGACAGAGGCTGTCCACAAGGGATGAATCTGGACGTGGTTAAAAGAGTGCAGCTTCTTTCAGAAGTCAGTTTAAAATGGACTGTGGGTGCACAGAGACAGATTGTTTGGTGTTTATCAGCTAAGAAATGGCATAAATCCTCACCATACTCTGGTGTTCATGAGAGTATGATACTTCACAGGGCAGTGACAGAAACAGAGAGAGAGAAAGAAAGAGAGAGAGAGAGAGAGAGAGAACAATTCCAAACTCGGGGCCAATCAACAGTTGAGCATCACTTCATTCTGCATCAGGGCTTGTCAACACTTCAGAGATCTGATTATGATGACTATGCTTGAGAAAACCTATGGTGCCTCTGGTTGCACCTATACATGGAACAGATGGCGATGCTTCATTGAATTAAATAATGAGTTACCCTGGGACTTACTGAAAGAGTGTCTGCTCAAAAAGTGCCATCTCTTATCAGTTTTTATTCAGTTTATTTGACTTATTTTCTTTTCTCTTCTTGGGGATTGGGGAAGGGAGACATTGAACTGAATCAGAGATTGTTTCAATATCAACTGATGGTAGTCAAGTTAACTTTTGTAGAACTTGTGGTGTAAACATGAGCCAGAGGAAATTGTTAACGAATGAATTACTAAAATTACAAAGTAACAACTCTGATGTTGTCTTAATAACATTTTCCAGTAAATACTTAATAGATACAACCTTATCTTTCTCGGGACATGATCTCAGTAAATATGTGTACATGGCCTGCTGGCCGACTGCCAAGGCTTATTATCTTTTTTAGAATATTGCCCCGCCTTGTTACCTCTCTGAGGCTGGAACCCCCTGTGGAAATCATTAAAAAGTTACCAACTACATGACCCAGTCTTGATGAGCCTTACATACCAATGTCGTCAGTCCTGTGACTTGACGTGTACAACCTGCTGTCAGTCATGCTCTGCGCATGAGAGGAGAACATGGAGAGGGTAACAAGGTCAGCGCCCAGACCGAGCAGCTGGCGGTAGGAAAGAGGAGACCTGCCAGTTGCCGTCGAGTGAAGTTATGCGACCGAATTAATTTTATCCTCATTAATTTCGGCTCTCAGCTCTATCTTTCTGATCAAGATTAATGAGTTGCATTACTGGCTTTGCCTGTTGAGCTGTGTTCTCCACCCAGCTCCTCAATCAAATTTAACCTTTTCTGTTGTGTGGTCTCTCTGCCTCCCAGCAATCTCCAGTTATGAGGCATATGTGAGAGAGGTGACAAAAAGCAGAGGAAAATGCCGGAACATCACAGATTAGATAAAGCTTAAAAAGAAGACAAAAGTAACAATTTAACACATTTCACTAATTAGGATTTCTCACTGAAAATGAGATGTTAGCAAATTATGGGGGTGTATGCTGCATATTTAACTTGCAAGCACAATATCAAGAATTGTAAATACAAGTCCAAAGTTTGATATTCACAACATGGCAAATGACAAAGACGGCTGCCCCGTGCCAAATCTTAAACCCTGAACCCTCAAAGACTTTAGCATGAATCGACCCATTATAAAGAACTAAATTTTTTTTGGGGGGGGGAGGGGCGGGCATTGGGATTCAGCCATTGGCACAGTTTTGATTACACTGCAGTAATCTTAGTTGAAGGTCAGGACACCCTTTGGGAGTGGCATGTAAAGTGAACACTGGATAGTCAGATATGTTGACAATCAAAAGCTGTAATGCTTGCCCTTTGGCAACCAAAATAGCAAAATACACATCAAAACCCATCCCATAGTTCTGATGAAGAGCAATCATGGCAGTGCTAAAATTACAAAGTTCAAATTCAAAGACAACGGAAGTCACAGAGGACTTTTCTCCACAGAGAATTCTCTGCCTTCAGAGGCACGTAACAATTATCGATCCGGTCCTCTCCTGCTCTTGATTCTAGACAGAAATTCATATTATTGAGTCTTGTTCATATAACTTTCTGATCTCTAAAGCTACCTTGAAAAGAATATGTCAAATGATGAAAAAGTGAGAAATGTACTGTAACCAGAAGACTATGGAACAGCGATGAAAAACTAACCACTCCTTCACCAGCCAAATCTGGGCACTGATACATTCTTTGGTGAGTAATTCATTTTCTCCCTGTTCTTTCTTTTATATTTCCCATGAAGTCAACTGACAGTTGAATCCCCAAAGAATTTATTAGTGATCAAGTCAAGCATTCATTCTTTAACATTAATATGATCATCAATTTCAATCTATCATATTTTTATGAGCACTCGTTTTTTTTGTTGTTTTTTTTTTCCACAAGAACATCATCGCATGAAAGGCAAAAACAAACACCTAAGTCATTGTAAACAATGCATAACAATCCACATTTACCACATTTCTCTGGCTTTCACTGCTTCATTCATTCACCACGTTAGGGTATAGGCATATTGAATAAAACAGACAATTCATTAAATGAGAAGTTAATTATGTACTGCATATACGGTCCATTATCAAGAAATATCAGACTGTAGAACATTGGGAAGTCCTACTGAAGTGAATGGAGCATTCTACAGCATTATAAAGATCTGTGTAATAAAAATGAATAACTAATTAATTACTGTCTTACTACATGTGAATACTAAGTGGATTTATTGATGCACATGTAACTGTGAGATGTGTTACATTTGATGTCATGTAATAACATACTGTTATGTGATACGATGTGTTCTTGCATTTAATGTTGGTACATGTAATAATATGCTGTTAGGTTATAATTATACAGCAACATTAATCACACTGGTGAACTATAATGAGAATATGAGGGGCTAATGTAAAAGCAGGAACTGGTAATGAGAGACTGCTTTGCTTCTTCACAGCCACTAAATCAATAAAATTCTCAGTGTTGTTCAGGGCTGTCTTCAGTATTTATCTATGTACATGCAGCTTTGGTCTGATATAGCTCAGTCTTTTCCCACAGGTTAAGTCCGACAGAGGCAGGATACACGAGCCATTTCCCAGGCAGTTTCTCTAGGCATCAGGGCAAAAGGGTTTAGACAGCCATTCAAATAGTGTCACGTCAGCATTATTGATTAATGTATGAAATGGGATCGTAATAAGACCATGCATTCCCCCCACACAAGTCTCCTTCTCAGCCGACATAGGGTTACTCAAACCTGATAATCCTGTTCTGCTTTTGGAGAACATTTATTGGGACTCTTTTCCCACTTTCGTGTGGAGTGCTCACACTGTTGTAAGACATGAGCTCTCTGACCCCCTTTCATATGAAAATTGTGTGAGGTAAGAGGTAAGACATCTTAATTTAAGTCTTTTGTTTGCTCAGTAAAGGTATCAGTGATCTTGTTTAAGACAACATAACATGTTTTGATTGTCCCAGGAACATGAAAATGTAAAGACACACACACACACACACACATACATACATACATATACATAAATACATACAAACTGTACATACACGCCCACTTGTATGGGCTAGAGATCACTCCAGTACTCCAGCACTCCAGTACACTGAGTTATTATTCCATGGTACCTAAAAATTAATCTGTAATCAATTAAATTAAATTAAAATCAAAAGAGCTAGAGATCACACACACACACACATACTTACATCTGTAGTATCTGTAGCATACTTACATGTTTAATTATTGCTGGAATTATACATGTATTTGTCCTTCACTTCCCATCCCAGACAGTCAAACTGAGAAGCAGTCAATTCTACAGCAGATTTATTTATTTATTTGGTTATTACTGTTTTGCCTCTCAACTTTGATTCTCCATGTTGCAGCAAATTGGTTAAAAAAAACTGCAAAGTTGATTTGTGAATACATTATGCATTAAGAGCTTATGCCAAAATGGACCAGTCAGCTGAAAACATACATAGTCTTTCCGCAAAGAAAAACTGCAAACTGCTGTGTTTTCCTGTGGTTCAAGGTAAACAGGGGATTAAGGATGTTATTGATATTTGTTCGGTGAGTAAATTACCTTCAGAAAAGCACACAATAAAGTGTGCTTGGCACTGGCATTGGGCACTTCTGATTGGTTTGTAGCTCAACATAAGAGACAGTTTTGCTACACAGTATTCCTTGAGAAATTGGGGGACATACAGCAATGAATGGGGAAGGGTAAATACAAATATTTTGTAAATACAGCTGAAGTAAATTAAAATTTCAAAGTTGTTATCAAAGAGGTAGAGATGATACTCATGGATCTTAAACAAAAGTACAGCAGATACAGGGTAGTCTGGTTAAAAGAACACAGGAAAGTATACTGTCATGGAGTGAACTCGTGTCATGAGCATGGCTAGGTGATAGGACTAAAAGCTAAAACCACAGGACTCGGGCAGGGAATGTTTTGTTGTGGCACAAGATGGCCGCGCCATGTGCCCTCATTGTTCTGATGAATTGCTTGCAGGTGTGTTGGGAGATGATTGGGGATTGATGATTGGCCCGCTGGATGTGGGTAAGGGATCTTAAGGGTTTTGCACTCACATGTGTAAGAGCAGACTGATGGACAGAGTTCCCTTAGGGGGGAAGCTCGAGGCCCTTTGGGTAGAGGGGAGATCAAGTCCGTCCTTGAATGGTGAAAGCAGCTTGAAACCTGTTTTACTGCAACCAGATGGATTTGAGACCAACCTGCTTGATGTGGCGAGCTTTAAGTGTGGAATCTGCTATACGGACTCCTGCGTGATCAAGACGTTGGAGGGGTGAAGCTGTTCACCCCTCGCTAAGTTAAGTACACTCCCTCTGTTTTTGATAACAGGTCCTACACCTTTTATGCTGCCCTCTGTACTAAAGGGTGACAGTTTTTTGGGACTCACATGGCTCATGGGATTTTCACGGGACAGGAGTAATTTCACAGCTGGCTGCAAGAACGGGACGGGATAGAGGGCAAAAGTCAATGGGATCAGCCTCCTTTACTCTGTCACAAAAGGTGGCACCAATGTGCCTTTCATTCACTATCACTACCACACGATTTAACGTAAGCTAATACAATGCCTGCCTGTAACTAAACCTTCTCCAAGTAACATCTTATTGTGTGCTGTGGAGATTTGGTGCGAAGATCACTGTGATTGTAATGCATCTTGCAGTTTGAAGTTAATATTCACAAAGTGCTATTTTGTGCCTCTCCATGCTGCCTGTTACCATGTGGGCTGAGCGGGCTGGGCAGACCGAGATACAGATGGCAAATCTGGTTAATGCACCGTTACTCCCACAAAAAAAAGCTATTTGTGCCATTGTTGAGGAAAACAGAGGTCCCTTTTGGCTGCAGGTCAATCAGGTGCCCTGCTAGCATTTAGACTGTTCACCATTTAGGTAGAGCT
This sequence comes from Tenualosa ilisha, assembly GCA_015244755.2. Lineage (NCBI taxonomy): Eukaryota > Metazoa > Chordata > Actinopteri > Clupeiformes > Clupeidae > Tenualosa > Tenualosa ilisha. Next base: position 6,719,415 of record PYXC01000452.1, read on the forward strand.
TGACTCATTTTTGAGGGTAATGCTTTCATCTATTTACGTTGTTCAAACTGTCTGATGTGCATTGGCAACTTGGTATACCTCCAAACGCGATATTGAGGACAATTTTGGTTAGCTTCATTAGCTTGCTAACTTGCTATTTTCGTCACCACTGTAAATGTAGGCAACTTTAGCTTGCTAAACTGAGCTAATCAGACTGGTCATTGGAAGTAGTTCAACTCATGTCACTTGTAGAGTCCACTCATTACACTTTTATTAGTGTTACTGCAATTAGCAAACCATGGGGAATTGATGTTAGTCTTAGGTCATCATCAGACAAGTCATCTCATATGAGTTTTATTCAGTTTTACTTACTCTATTTGTCAGGTCCGCATCGGATCTGGTCACGGCCACGCCCCCTCACTCTACGCCACGGTCTCACAGCTCATCTCCTCGTTTGCACTCACCTCTTCAAGCCCGATCACCTTCACCTGAGTTTTGATTAGTGTCACCTGGTCTCCACGCTACTTAAGCCTCCCTCCCGCTTCACTTGGGGTCTGGTCTCGTCGCTATTACCTTGTCTCCTGTTCCTTCGTATGTTCCCTTCGTCTTCCGTGATCTCCGGCATCACCTCCCGCGTCAGCCTAGACTTCCCCGTGAATCTTCTCCCTCTCGACTTATCTGGTTTGTGTCTTTGTTACGGTTGTGTTTCGCCTACATCTCCTGTGTGTTAGTTTTGCCCCTTGCCTTTCGTAAATCTCCTGTGTGTTAGTTTTGCCACTTGCCTTTCGTAAATCTCCTGTGTGTTAGTTTTGCCCCTTGCCTTTGTGCATTGTTCTTTTATTTCTCCGTTAGAGTAACGGACACGGCTTTTGTTATCCCCTGTTCTTGTGTCAAATAAAGACTATTAGTTTATCTACTGCCTCCGCCTGTCTGTGTCTGACAGAAGACCAGACCTTTAAAACTAATCATGGAGGCTAGTAACCCCGACCCCATTCGAGCCCTGGTCGACGAACTACGCCATAGTTTGTTAGCTCATGCGACGCCGCCAGTCAGCGTCGTCGCGCCTACTCCGGATCCCCCGCCTTACTCCGGAGACCCGGAGGCCTGTGGTGGGTTCCTGCTGCAGTGCACTCTCGCCCTGGAGATGGACCCGCGCCGTTTCCCCACTGAACGTGGCAAAGTGGCGTATGTCATCTCGCGCCTGGACGGCCGGGCCTCCAGTGGGCAGAGAGTGTCTGGCAGCAGGCGGGACCCACCACACAATCCGTGGACGCCTTCATGAAACACTTCCGGGAGGTCTTCCAGGCTCCGGTCGGCGACTCCGCCGTCCAGGAACAACTACACCACCTGAAGCAGGGCAAAACCAGCATCACCGACTACGCTCTCCGCTTCCGGACCCTCGCCGCCGCCAGTGGGTGGAACGAACCAGCCCTGCTCACCACCTTCCGCCTGGGCCTGGAACCCTCCCTGCGCCTCCACCTGGCGGCGTGCGACGACTCCATCGGCCTGGAGCGTTTCATCCAGCTCGCCATTCGGGTGGCGCACCGGAGAGAGGGCTGCCTGCCACCTGTCTCCCGCGCCGCTCCGTCTCCTCTCCGACCCGCTCCTTCCGACTCCGCGCCCGAGACCCCCATGGATATAGACCCCCTGAGATCCACCGTCCGGAGACCCCATGGAGATAGACTCCGTCAGGCTATGTCCCACCGAGCGACGCAGGCGGATGACGCAGGGTCTGTGTCTGTACTGTGGCGCTACGGGTCACCTCCTCCGCACTTGCCCTGTTCGTCCGCCTCGCGTCCAGGTGAGTTCTGTCTGTTTACAACCATCTGTTTCACCATCGCAGTTGGTTCCAGTAACCCTCAGTGTTGCAGGTGTGTCCTTCCCAGCCCGGGCCCTCCTCGACTCTGGCTCCGCCGGGAACTTCATCGCCGGCTCCCTCTGCCGACGCCTGAAACTGCCGCGTCGGGAGAGCCCCACCCCTACGTCGTGCACTCCGTAGTGGGTCGGCCCATGACCCGGCAGACCATCCGGCACGCCGTGGGCCCCCTTACACTCCAGATCGGAGCCACGCACAAGGAGAGTATTGACCTGCTGGTCCTCGAAGAGGCCACCGTGGACCTAATCCTGGGCCGCCCGTGGTTGGTCCAGCATTCTCCGGTGGTGGATTGGGCCACCGGAGAGATCATAAAGTGGGGCGATGAGTGTTCCACCCGGTGTCAGTCCTGTCCTCCTGTTCCTAGGTCCCCGCCCGAACACTCCGCACTGGTGTTGGGAACCACCTTGGTTGAGGGTCCACTTTCCACACACCGTACCACTATCCCCACTCAGCCTCAGCAGCAGCACTTTCCCCAGGTTCCTACCCCTGTGTCTGTCCCTGGCCAGCAGCCTCCCCACTGTCAGCTACTCCCTGCCCGGCAGCCGTTGCTTCGGTCAGTGCCAAGGCCCCAGGCGTCACAGCAGCCTCATGGTCGGTACCGGCAGCAGTACACCCGCCAGCAACGGCAGCCGGATCCTCCGAACTCCCCACAGACTTCTCTCCCCGGGCAGGTCCCACCTGGGGCACCAGCCTCTGTTTCCCCCGTGTTCATTCACCCTATAGTCCATGTCTTTTCACGTAAACCCCATCATGCCCTCACAATGTTTCTCCTCTCTCCCCAGCTTCCGATGCACGGCCTGAGCCTCCTTTGCCGCTCCTGTTGGACGCCGGCCCGGCCGCTCCCCGAGGTCGGGGTCGTCCCGCCGGCGTAGCCGGCGCCCGGGCCGTCGTACTCCAGGAGCGGCCCTGAAGGGGGGGTAATGTCAGGTCCGCATCGGATCTGGTCACGGCCACGCCCCCTCACTCTACGCCACGGTCTCACAGCTCATCTCCTCGTTTGCACTCACCTCTTCAAGCCCGATCACCTTCACCTGAGTTTTGATTAGTGTCACCTGGTCTCCACGCTACTTAAGCCTCCCTCCCGCTTCACTTGGGGTCTGGTCTCGTCGCTATTACCTTGTCTCCTGTTCCTTCGTATGTTCCCTTCGTCTTCCGTGATCTCCGGCATCACCTCCCGCGTCAGCCTAGACTTCCCCGTGAATCTTCTCCCTCTCGACTTATCTGGTTTGTGTCTTTGTTACGGTTGTGTTTCGCCTACATCTCCTGTGTGTTAGTTTTGCCCCTTGCCTTTCGTAAATCTCCTGTGTGTTAGTTTTGCCACTTGCCTTTCGTAAATCTCCTGTGTGTTAGTTTTGCCCCTTGCCTTTGTGCATTGTTCTTTTATTTCTCCGTTAGAGTAACGGACACGGCTTTTGTTATCCCCCTGTTCTTGTGTCAAATAAAGACTATTAGTTTATCTACTGCCTCCGCCTGTCTGTGTCTGACACTATTATTGTTAAGCAATTTTCTCTACATTACATTACATTTAACAGACACTTTTATCCAAGTTACTTACAAAGAGAGGACATAAACGATAGCTTACAAAGTGCACAGCAATCACAGGCAAAGAACAGAATAGATAAGTACTAGTGCAAAAAGTTACATACACAAAAGTCTAGTATGCAGATGTCTGAATGCAGGGTAATATTGCACTTTGGTTATGCAAGTTATTGCACAGATTATCTTTGCTCAGTGCATATATTGCAGTAGAGGTTTCACCAGGCTAGGACACTTGCAACGATATATACACTGCAAGCAGTGCAAGAAAAATCAGTGCAAGGGGGTTATTTAGATGAGTAGGGGTTAGTTTTGTTATGACGGGAAGCACTCTCGGAAGAGAAGAGTCTTCGCAAGCCTCTTGAAGGTCAAGAGGGATGGCCCTACTCTTGTAGCGGCTGGTAGCTTATTCCACCATTGAGAAACAATGACGGAGAACCATTTGGACTGAGATCGCCTTGTGTGAGCAGAGGGCAAGGCTAAACAGTTGGTGTTGGAGGAATACAGAATTCTGGAAGGAGTGTAAGGCTTAAGTATAGCCTTCAGGTAAGCCGGAACAGACCCAGATGTGGTTTTGTAGACAAGGGTCAAGGCCTTGTGCTTAACTTGAGCAGATACAGGTAGCCAATGCAGGTTGACAATGCAGTACATTCTGTAGTGCTTCTCCACTCACTTGAATGTTAAATCGACCACTATTTCTCCATAAGTTTTCTCCCACACCTTCCCTCGCATTTTTGGGGCATTAATCAGACTTGCCGTCTGTATTTATACTCTTTCTACCAGACACTGTTTTATGCAGCAGAGACCAGAACAGTGTGAGAGACCACCAAGAACTGAACCAAGAGCTGGCTTTCGATCATCCACCGAGCCAGGACTGAAGTGCAGCATCCATGGAGCGGGGGAAGAGCAACCAAATAGCCTCCTCAGGCTCCTATGACCTGAGATGATGGAGGACAGCAAAATGGCTGTCGCCAATGATTTGGACTGATGTTTCAAGAACTTATTCAGTTTTCTTTTTGTAAAATAAATTTAGTATTTAAACCCAGTTTAAATATTGGTGTTGGTTTAAATATTGGTTTATATCATTGGTGGGTTTAGTTTCCACCTCACGGAAGCCAGTACAAAGGGGGTGGCCTCGCTGGCGCCCCCGCCTGGTAACAGCACTTCTATCACGTAGATAAAACTTTTCTGGCCTTCTGCCTTTATTATGATTGAACAGTGAAGAGAGACAGGAAGTGAGTGGGAGTGAGAGATGGGTGGGATCAGGAAATGACCACATCACCTGCACCTGCACTATTTTTCAACCTAACAATATGGTAATTCCCTGAACATATGACGTTCAAACACTCTAAAGGTGACGACACGATTGTGTCTCATGAGGTACTTTTTTTTCTATTATAGACCATCTATAGACCTTGCTGACTGTTCCTGCAAGCAAAGAAGCCTAGTCTGTAATTGATCTAGAATAGATTAGGGACAATCCAGAGAGAATAGACTCAGACCATCTAAGGGAGCTACCTCAAAATACAATTTGATATAATATATTGTTTGAAATACACTCTGAACTAATCCACAGTTGTTGTAGATGGAAGATAATCATGATTGTGTGTGTGTGTTGGAGATTATTGTCATCAAAGATCTGTTTCATTCTCAATATCAGTGGCTACACTTAACAGCACATACCAGCAGCCGCATCCAGCCCACTGCTGGCAAAATAGGATCTCAAAGAGACCATCTGTTGAGCTGATGTGCCTTTGACCATGCAACTAGCACTGACAAATCCTGCTAGTGCAATTAAGGATAATATTCAACAGGTTAAAAAACTTGGCATAATACATTTTATATTCGCAGCATCCTTCATGCTTGCAGTTGTTAATATTGGTTTAAGTTTAATTGCTTATTGACACCAGTGAAATGGATTTACCGAAGCAGGTCTGTTTTGCTTTATAAAGTTTAATTTCATTTTCTACACTTGTGTTAAAATGAATTGGCTCAGCCAGAGAGAGCTTACCCACTTTAATTCACTTCAGTACACTGAGCAATTATTCCATGGTTCCTAGAAATTAAGTTGTAATCAAAAGAGCCAGAGATCACACATGCACACACACACACACACACACTTTTTGTGTGAATCCATGGACTTTGGTCGATGAAGTTATCACAGATTCAGGAGGTGTAGGGATATACTGCAAAGTTACACATGCATGGATAAATATTTTATAATAAATATGAGAGAAAGTGTAGAGAGGAAAAAAATGTTGCCAAATATAAAGCAGAATTTAAGAGCTGTCACTAGACACAAAAAGTTGCTAAGTTAGAAAAGCTGAATATAAATTTATTTATTGGTCTTTTGCACTTTACTCATACTCAGTAGGAGTTCACATCTTCTCCAGGGACATTGATTCTGTACTGACAATTTCAGAAAATTTCTCCTGTTGCATCGCAAAGTCTAGCTGCCTAAGTATGATGCTTTTCCAAATCAATAAGCATGTTTTATTAATGCCCAAATCATATATTTGTTTGGATATAACTGATAACCAGAGGGTTGGTATGCATGATACTTCACTTTGTCAATATGTGTCTCATGAATATATCTTATAAAAGATTGATAAGACACATATTGACATGGATCTCAGTATTCTCTAGTCTTACATAGTGCCATTACATTTGCACAAATAAACAAGGACAAATAATGGGTGCAATCAGGTTGCATGAGGTAGGCTACAGGAATGCATTTGAGAATAGTACAGTAGTCTATTTTGAACATAATGGAGAGAGAACTGAATCATAGATTCAAACCAGGTCCCTAAAGCTTGGGCTAGCTTATGCAACCATTCACATGAGTCAGATTCCATCTATTGAACCAAAAGCAACAGCCAAAGCCTTAAATGAAGGCCGTAAGCATTTTAGATATGTTCCAGTCCAGTTTTTTTTTTTTTCATGTCAATATTGTAGGAGTTTAATCTCATTCAAACTGACATATCTTCAGGCTATGTGTTTTTTTCGTTACTGTTTGTTTGTGTTTATTTTATTTTATTTTTAAATTTGCAGCAAAAATTAGGACACACTGAAGAATTACTGTCTATTTTCCCAAGTGCTGTTTTATTCAGGGTCTAGCGGGATGAGATGGTGGTGCTGGCACTGGAGGCTGAAGTGATGGAGGTGGTGGTGGTGGTGATGGTTTGGTCACCCCACCCGCCCCTTCTTCAGCCTATTTTACAGAGATTATTTTATCTTATTTGTGTGGTTCTGGCCGCACTGGCCCAAGGGCTATGGGGGCTTTTTTATGGACTAATCCCCGGCAAAGCTGGTAATAACCTGTCAGCCCAACCCCAGCCAAGAGCCATCGCCTCCGTCCAGCACGATTCTAATCTAGACATGCTGGTCAGAGAGGAAGAGCCCTGGGTCCAGGGCCCAGGGATCAGGGTTTGCACAAAAGGCCAGGCTCAGGGCAGTGTGCCTCTGTAGATCCTTGCATCATTTTGCATAGGTGACCTGCTTTCTATTTGGTCCTAAAGGCCAGGGAAGGTGTGGATTACTTTCTCCATTCCACACCATTTCTCTCACCATTAACCATTCCACATCATCTCTCGCTCTCTATCTCATTTCTTTTCCACCTGCATACCAAGTATCCGCTATGCTATTTCCTAAACCTTGGAAGTTTTGATGCTTCAATGATTTCAAGGTCACAGCAGAGGCCTAGATACCTCAGCATCAACACTTAAACCACATCTATTGAAGTTCATGAGACAACATCCTAAAACCCAGTCAAAGCTCTTCTTCCAGGTTATTTGAGTTAAAGAAGCATCTGTCTCATTCCAGTAAGGACATTTGACCCCTTCACTTGACCTTTTTAAGCACTGGAAACATAAAATGATGTCTCTGTCTCTCTCTCTCTTCAACACTTCCAAGCTGCCTCAAATTGGAAGATGGAATATACTAGTTTACATCTGCGTTGCCTGACTTTTAAAACTTAAAAACTCATGCATTTTGCATTGCCTATAGCCTAACATCTTTTGTGTTGTTATGTCTCCATCTATACTAAAGAAAATTTGTATTTATTTTATCTCTTGTATTCTAATTATTATATATTGTATTTTAATGCACGTCTTAACAAAACTTGCCTTTTTGCTCTATAGCGTCTTGGTACAATGTAAATATCTAGAATGTAACTAACTGTAACTAACCATTAAATACCTCCAGATGAAGTCTGAAATGGGAGGAGGGAATGGGAGCAGGACTGATGGAGACTGCCTTTCTTTTTACTGTGTAGAGATCTGAAAGTTGGGTCTGAGAAGCACCAGTGATTTTAGATGGGCTCTAGGTGAATCTTGTTTCCGTCCTCTCTCTATCTCCAGGATGCAGTACTGAAAGTGAAGAATTTCCATGGTCCATGGTAAACAAGGGCAATATCTGCTTGATAATCATGCTTAACCTGTAAAATAATAATTTATTAAAAATTAATTGCTAAAATCCTAATAAGAATGAATGGTTAGATGTTATGAAATATACCAGCCTGAACAACATGTTTAATATTTCTGTTGGTTTTTTTTTGCTACACATTGTGTAAACACATTTTTATTTCAGCACCCCTCTATGCTCAGTGTGTCCTTTGTAAGTTAGGGATGAGATTCTTGATTTATTTATGTTAAACTATGACCTTAAGAAAACGTGTATATTTTGCGGAAATACATTCCAACTTAGAGCGATATTCTTGTAATGTGGTGATAATTCAAAATCAGCACCTACACAAGCATGAGAAAAATACAGCCTGGAGCCAAACATTAGAAAGTGTATGAATAAAAATCACATCCTGTCACTTTTCTAGATGTAATACAGAATGCTGTTTGCAAATTCTCTATCTTATTGCACACCTGCTCGTCCATTTGTCAATAATGTTTTAGGAGATTCAGTAGAGCACCAGCTCCACGCAAATGCATGTCCACATCTGAACATGCATAAACATACTACAGTAGTTTCCACTCCTGTGCAACTACATACACACACACACACACACACACACACACTAAGCACTGATATACTGTATGTATGCATTTAGTGTTGCACGCATTAGTTTTGTATGGTTTACCAAAAAGTGCTAAAACATTGTGTTAATGCTATTTTTTCATCAAACCCTACATTAGAGATCTTTACAGAAAACAAATTAGACAAGGCCCTCATCCTGCTTTGAGTATCGTTGACATTGGCCTTTATCGTGGATACGTGCATTTAAAAAAACAAAAAAAACAAAAAGCACACACTGAAAATACTAAACTTACTTACACACACAGACACACACTCACATGCATACATACACATACACACACACACACACACACACACACACAAACTGTGGGAGAGTACCTTCTGTTGTAGCCGCTCCATTTCTAAATCACTCGCCCAATGTTTATTTTTAGGCTCCAGAAGTCCTGCACAACATGCATAATGACTAATTGTTCTCAACAACAGAGGTGACCTGCGAGGGCTTGTCGTCGAACAGGGGATGGCAGGTTGTCACCAGTAAATACTGCACTCAAACAGCCCCACCACCCACTCGCATTATCGCACCCATGATTTGGGTTAGGCGGCGGGCAGCCCAGCTCTAGGGCTGACTGATGGATGGCCTGTGATGTGGTAATCTCCTCTATAATCACGCTGCCCACTGGAGTGCCAGGGACTGGCACAGGTTTGATCAATGCCTACTTATACAGGCAAGCCAACAATGCACTGGCAAAGCGCTAACACTTTCACTTTTTGTCTGTGTGTGTCCGTGTGAATGCGTGTGTGTGTGTGTGTGTGTGCATGCCACTATAAGCGAGGGGGTGTTAAGGGGTAGGGGGTGAGGGGGGGGGGTACTTTTTGTGTGGGCTTTTTGACATGTGAGTGCATGTGAGAAGCATTCAGGACCTAACATGTAATTAGAAGGGTGTTTATTATTATTATTATTATTATTTTTATAATATTCGCAGCCATCATTATGTGGGACAGGTTGACAATTTGTTGACTGTGTGAAAACAGTCAGTGAGCTGTAAGGTGAAATTCAATATCCAATGTGTGATGATGTGCGTCTTTTGCACAGTGAAATTCTTGACATTGGAAAACATTCATAAAGGTTTATTTTATTGGTGCTGTCTTTGTGGTGTACAGTAGATGGATTCAGATCACCTTTATATAAAAACAACCCCCTCGGGCATATAAACTGACATTTTATGAGACAAAGAATTTATGGGCATAGGTATTAAGAAGGATGTCTTGGAGAACAAAGAGATCTCACAAACAAACTCACAGCACATTATGTGAGTCACCTGAATGAGAACCAATGACACCCACAGCTCATAGTGAGCCATTGTTCATTATCGAGGTTGGGAGCCCGTCCAGCTCGCCATCGATGCCCACCTCTGGCAAACACCCTCACCTTCCCTCCCTACTCTTTTGTGTGTGTGTGTGTGTGTGCGTGTGTAGGACGAGATGAATGTCTGTGATCCTACAGCCGATGCCAAGAGCTACTAACACCATCACCACCACCGCCAACTCCACTGTTGCTAACGCCTCTGCCCCCTGGCTCTGCTGACAAACGAGCTCCGCTGCCCCCGCCCAAGTCATCCCTCACGCTGCATCAGACTGAGTGCCGACAGAACGAGGGCCCCCCAAGCTCAGGGAAATTAGAAGAGAGGAGGGGAAGGCCTGTCACCGACACACCCCTCCTTCACTCCCCCACCCCACCCAACACGCACCATCCCCTCTGTCGCTCCAGGCACGGCTGTCCACCTTGAGTGCACACGCACACACACGCACACGCACACACACACACACCTCCTTCTCCTTATTGAACACAGTGATGCCTAAATAGGAGGGCATATGTGAAATGTGTACACACAAACACACATACACCACACACACACACAAACACACACACACACCAAGTCCTACTGTTCATTCTGATTATCTCTGTCATTCTCCCCCTCTCTCTCTCTCTCTCTTTGCATAGTGCAGGCTTGGAGGTGGTGTCCCCTCTGTGTTTTGACATGCAGGGCCAACAGGACAGAGCCTTGTGATCAAGCACGCCGGATAATTGGATCGTCTGTTTCTGTGAAAGTGCTATTAGGTTTCATGCTATGCTCCCCTCCCAAGCCCCCAAGCCTCCTTGCCTAGTTTGTAGCAGCCTTTCCCGATCGTGCTGTCACAGCCCCCCATCCCTTGTCTTCGGGTCACATATTGACCCCAAGTGCTCCTCGATTATCCCAGTCATTAACCTTCTGGCGGTCCGTGGAGAGAGTGGGAATGCGATCCGCGGGCTGAGGGAGACATCAGGCACAATGAGGACCCCTGTCACGAGCATGCTGGACAGGGGCACACACACACACACACACGTACACACACACACACACACACACACACACACACACACACAAACACACAAAGAGAGATCGTCCGAGTCTGGACAGCGCTTGGCGAACCCAAGCCCAAGAGCGAGAGCGTCTTATTGATCTGCGTGGATTAGGACCCCTCTTGTCTGCGGGGGCATCTCCCTCCACTGGCAGATGATTACCGGCTTTGCTGGGATTTGGCCCACAAAAAACACTCCCAGCACAATAATGTGTATGGCAGAAACATATCTAATAAGATACTCGGAAGCTTCAAGGAAAAAGCGAGCAAATTATTGAGGCTTCGAGCAATGAGATCAATCTGATCCTTTCACTCTCGTTTTTTTGCCTCTTTGCCCTTTTGTTGTGGAGATTCTTTAATTTCAAAATAGCGCAAGTGGGCTGTACAAAACAGACGGTCTCTTTATTATCTCAGTGTGGCTCAATTCATTTATGAGTTCTGAAAAGTGTGTCTATTAAATATTTCATACTGGACCACAGTGATGCAGGCAAAGTTATGGACATAAAGCTGGGAAGGGAATAAAATCTCATATTCGGGCAGATGTTGATGAGACTTTGCAGGGGGGCCTTTCACTCTCTCTACGGCTGGCTGGTCTCACAGTCTCATTTTGTGTTCAGCGACAAAAAAGCAAGGGGGGACGAAAAAAAAAAAAAAAAAAAAGGTGCCTGGCAACTTCTCGTGCCAGCCATGGGTGGCAGTTTTGTGCCAGACATGACTTATAACATAATTAAGGCCCAGCTCCTTGGTGACAAGGCAACAGTGCTGGGCCTCAGCAGGAGTTATGAAGGCTAAATGCAATGAGAGAGATTGTTTGGGAGGCAGTCCTCTTCTCTCTCTCACTCTCTCTTACTCACACACACACGCACACACACACCTAAACTCACAACTTGCACACATCCAAATATATTGGATGGCAGGACAGTTGGTAGGAGAGGAGTGGAGCATCCACAGGAGAGAGCACAAAGGTGTATTCTATTCAGGAATCAATTCTATTAGTTAAGGCAGATGCCTTAGGAATAGGAGCAATTACATTATAATTAAAGTATTTGCAAGTAAGCAATTAAGAAAAAAGTATGAACAGAGGACAAAATAGTTTCTTGTAAGCATGATTATTGCCGTAAATCTTGCATGATCACGAGTGGATTATGACGGGAACAGATATGATATGAAAGGGCCGTGCACCTCTCTGGGACTGTGGCGTATAATGAAGAACTGAAGAGTAATGTCTTAGACAACTGAGCAGAAGTCCTCTTCCTGCTTTGCTCGCATCCTCCCCCACACTTGTTTTCCACTCTCAGTGAGCACCCTTGTCTTTCCTCTAACCTCTCCCCACAGTGCTGTTTCTCAGACACCGGCCTGATCTGATGATGCCCCAAGGAGCCAAGTGTGGGATGCATAATAAGCAGATCAAGCCTATTAAAGAGACACTCTCTCTCTCTCTCTTTCAGTGTGTGTGTGTTTGTGTTTGTGTGTGTCTGTGTGCACTGTGTGAGTGTGCTTGTGTGTTTGTGTACATGCCTGTTTGCGTGCGTGGAGGGGGGTTTCACAACCCATTACAAAAACCTATTACAACATGTTTGTCATTGTAAACAGGGGGGTTTCATGAATATTTCCGACTGCTCAGGCCTAAGACCTGCAGGCCTCTCAGGCCCACATGCATTGTTGGCATAATGATCCCTTTGAAGTTTTTTTTTTTTTTTTTCCCATCAGTGTCCATGTGTGTGTGTGTCTGTGTGTGTGTGTGTGTGTGAGTGGTGTGTGCGCGTGGGCACAGTCCACAAAGAGGTTGCTGAAGTCCAGCCAGATCTTAATATTCCAAATGCATGGCAAGGACCAGGCAGTTCAGCAGTTCTGCTCATGGCTTTGGAACGCCAATTCTGATTAGTTTGCTATAGCTGGTCAGCAGGACAGAGAGAGGACTAAAGAGATATTCTGAAGAAGGTAAAAAAAGGAATAGTGAGTATTTTCTCTTCTTTTTCCCTCCCCTGTCAAAAGATAGTGCTCCATCCTATACGGTAGATTTTATCCTCGAAGCAATTTAAATTTTGTGTTTCCATTTCCTCTACATCTTTCTCTCCCACCCTCTCTGTCTGTTCCTCTTTGATGCTTTCTCTTTGTCAATGTCTTCTTTTTTCTCCCTAATGCCACATTTACCAGCACTCAAAAACTTTCTTGTTTAATATAGCCAAAATACCTTCCTTCCCTGTTTGTGTAAGAGGACCCAATCGGTATTAGACTCTTCAGACATCCTGTCAGGGAATCAATCAAGATTAGGCTTGTTTACCGCAAGGGGTTGAGTAATAGAGTTTTTTCTGCTTTTTCTCTCTCTCTCTCTCTGTTTGGTGTTGCTTCCCATTGACATTTACAAATAGTGACATCCCATGACAAACTGACAGAATTTCAGAGGACTCATGAATCATGAGTATGAATCATTGCTGGCCCAACATCAGAGTGGGACAGAAGCCATGGAAAAGTGGCAGAGATGAGAAAAAAAAACTTTTTGCACTCTGTTATTTTTTCTATTTCATAGAAATGTTGGATGAATGTGGGAATATAAGAGAGGGAGAGGGTTCTTCTCTGTGCATGAATGTGCATCACTGGCCATGGTAGATTGTAAGGGGCAAATCAGGGAAAAGTACCTCTCTGATGGCCTTTAGTTTACGTCTGTGTGTGTGTGTGTGTCTGTGTGTGTGTGTGTCCATGTGTGTGTGGGTACATGCCTACTGTTGTTACTGGCTGTACTCAAGCATGGATTTTTGTTTGTTTGTTTGCAGTGAGATATTGTGCCATTTCACTGAAGAATTCTGAGCAGGCATTTAAGGTTGTCTCCTCCCTGAGGGGCCTGACTTGGCCTCACTAGGACCCCCTTGCTTTGGCTTCCACTCTCCTGCTCCTTTGGAACGCAGCATCTCCCCAGGTCCCTGTTTACACCGTTTCAAACACAAGGTTGCCTGCAGGGGACAGCACCAAAACACACGCCATCCCCTCGCCTGCACGCCCAGACCACTGACATTGGCCACGGCGACCGACAGCCCAGTGTGCTCTTCTTCTCTGATAAATGCCTCAACCCTGCAGCCACGCTTGCTCCCCGCTCGAGAGCACAAAGACATGCTGCCATGATGGTGCATGGGGAACGTCTCCTCGGTTCAACCAAGAGAGGCCTGTGTTCTCTCTTTCTCTCTCTCTCTCTCCATCTCTCTCTGGGATGACACACCAGACCTCTCAAAGGGCGAGCGCTGCCAAAGTGCTTCCGTCGTCATCTCTGTCTCTTTCTCTCTCTCTCACTCGCTTCTCACTCTCTCGCCCACTCACCGTGTGGCAACCCCCTCTGGGTCATGCCAGCTCTGGCAGACTGGGTCCAGACCTGAGCAATCGCTCCCAGATAGCTCATCCCACACCACCACCAGCGCCACCACGGTCACAGCCGCTACCCACTCATCTCTCCCAGTTAGCAACGTTGTGCCGCCTGCCTCAGCACACAGATCCGAGATCCTCAGCCATGCGGTGTGTCCCTTTTTCCTTTCTGTCTTCAAGTCTGGCATTCTGTTTACTGTAGGATTTGCTGCTTTTGTATGTTTCAAATTTGACAGCTGCTTCATTCTACTCCCCCAGCGTGGAGACACCGCGATAAGACAGATACGGTTCTCTAATCTTTTCCCTGCCTAAATCCCTTCCAAATCTTCTATTTTTCTCTCCATTCCACCCTCCACCCCCCCACACACACACCAACACACACACCCACACACATACACACACACTCCATCCCTGACGCCCGTTCCATCATTCCTGCTGTAAGATTAGACAATTTTCAAGGCACAGACCCATGGCTGGTTTCACAGGAAAGGGGGACAGCACTGAATGACTGGTAATGAGGGGGCTGCTTCTTTGACAGCTGTTGCTTGTGAAGTGATAGTGTCTCTTCTTCAAGAAGCTGTAGCTGACCCCCTTTTTCCCTGGTTCCACGGTAGAGTTGCACATTGGAAAAGCAATATACTGCATTAAGCATGTCTCAGACATAGTACTGTGGTCCATTGTGGTACATCTATATCCCATCCATACTGTATAGACTGTGTGTGCATGCACTATACATGCAATAAATACAATATATTAAATTAAGAGAGAAAAAAAAGATTATATATACATACTTGCATATATTTTCTATATAATTATGTATAATTTATTTGTGCAATATATTATAAATCTGTATGTTGTGTGTGTTGTGTAGCAGATAATTAGTTGGATAACTAGATCAAAAAGATAGCTCAACTGTAGTGGTGGGAGCTTCAGATAAAAGAATCCCTTAAATGAATAAATGTAAATGTAAATAGGCAGTCCAGTGTGTGTATGTGTGTGTGCGTGCATGTGTGCATGCATGTGTATGGAGGAGTTTCAACCTATCAGACTCACAATAAGACATTACAATTTCCTTTTATTTCTACAGCAAGTGGCATCACTCTTAATGGGGATTCATTGAGGGCCCTCCTTCTGAATGTATCCATTCACAGATTGTAATAGAGATTAATTCAGTTCGGTGGCATTAACATATCGCCCATGTCTCCCTCCGCTGACTCTCCTCTCCAATGTGTGCTCAACCCTGGCATGGATAAAACCGCTCTGGCCCTGACTGGAATATTTATGGGAGGCCCAGCCTCAGCCACTGATGGATGAGTTATTAGCAGAAAGGTGCATAGCATTTAGCAAACACATATCCATCATAACCCCAGCATTAATAATGATAATGTCCATCTCTGGACATTAGTGATGGCACAGCCATAAGTTTGGCTTCTCTGAAAGTGAGGCAGCCTCGGAGAGAGGTGAGCGGATGCTTGGCGCATGCTCAGTGGAAATCTTTCAAAGTCTCAAGGTCGTGTGTGTGTGAGTGTTAGGTGTGTTATTTTCTGTCTCCAAGATCTATACGGGCATGCCTGGAGTGCGTTTGAACAGCGTGAGGCTGTGTTTAATCCCACCAGTGAGGTTTTGCCCCAACCAAAACCATAGGAGTGGGGGGAAAGCAACCCTCTGTGGAGATACCTTGTTGTGATACCTCTGTGATTTTCTTTAAGCCACTCTGTCTGAAGTCTTTGTGAGGTTCTGTGCCATCCAGAGAAAGACTGTGTTGATTGTGCCAGATGATCAAAAACATTGTGTGCATATGTGTGTCTGTGTGTGCGAGTGTTTCTCTCTCTCTCTCTCTCTCTGTGTGTGTGTGTGTGTGTGTGTGTGTGTGTGTAAACCAGTCTTTGTGTTACTGGTTGTACATGTGTAGCAAACAAACCCTTTTTTGTTTTTTTTTTGCTCCCTGAGAAAATAGACTTTTGCAGCTCAAGCCTCAGATGCGTGTCAAACAACCAGGCACAACTGTCATCTTGCTGATTTTTAACCATAACCCAAGGCTAACAATTTCTTTGATGTGAAATAAAAAATCTATAGATATGAGAATTTTGATCTTAGAAGCCTGCGGATTGTGTGTTATATGTGTGTTACTAAAAAAAGCCAAGCTGCATAATTCAATATTAATAATTATAAAAAAATACTGCATATTTTATAAAAATAACTCATGGTGGGAATATCAATGTGTGGCTTTTCAGACAAACATATTTTCTCTTTAATGAGCTAGTTAGCGCAAGAGCACGCAAAATGTATCTCATTGTTAGAGGAGGATTATGCAGTAAGGAGTTTAAAGAATTTGAACCTTCTGGAAAAAAAAGTGACTGCCGTTCAAAGGGTTTCATGCTTTCATGGGCATTTCACTGGTCATGACAAGGCTAAAATTGAATTCTGCAACAACAATAGCACTGAGGAAGACCTCCACTGTTTTCATTACTGAATCGTTTGCGAGTTTGCATTCATTTGTGAGTGATGGGGAGATCAGCGTTTTGTTTCTGACGCTCAGCATAGAGCAGTGGAACAGAGAGAGATGTGTTGCTGCTGTTTCAGAGTTATCAGCAAAAACTTTAAATTGGTCCAGCCCTTTACCAGGGTGCACATCTAAAGGGAGGAAAATAATGAATGCAATTCATGCCACTGTGAGAGGACTCTTTGAAAAGTTATAGAGGGATAAAGAAGAAGAAGAAGAAGAAGAAGAAGAAGAAGAAGAAGAAGAAGAAGAAATGAAGTTCAAATACTGTGGTCAATGCCCCGGCAATCAATTCGTTGAGAACACCATTTTACATGACAAATGTGGTGTAAAGTGGTCCACTAAATCTTCTGAGTGTGCACAAAACACAGGCCAGAGGGATGACAGTCTCTTTGCAGATTTACACATACCGACGACAGCACATAAAATACTGAGTCTCTTAATCAGCAAAAAAGCCGCAGACACACAACGGTTCCTCGGTCGAGTTTGTCTGTCATCTGCGCCCCGTGTGTCATTATTTATCCTTGCATTCTGAGGGGCTGTGTGTGTGTGTGTGTGTGTGTCTGTGTAGTGTGTGTATGTGTTCTCTCTTATCCTATTCAGTTCATTTCTAGTGCTTGGATGGTAACAACCAGTAGAAAAAAAGGGGGTCATGGCAGTTCACCGAAGGTTTGAGTCAATGAGATCACCCATATATCCCAACTGTAGGCTACTTATCATTCTATAAATATGTATTTGTCTCAGCGGTCAAGGGGAGGATGAGAGAAGCTCACACAGAACTAAAGACTGATCTAGGAAGCACCTGTTTACTTGCAAGGTTGTTTCGCTGACTAGGTTATGTGGCTGAATTAGTGATTTACTCAAGGTATGTCTCACCGTCCTCTTTATTTGTTTCTCCATTTCCATTCTCCATTCCTCTGTCTGGGTTCTTTCCCCTTAGGGGTTGTTATTTTCTTGGCAGAGGAAACTTTGCTCATTTAACTGGCACAACAGGGAAATATGTCTACAATGACTCGAGAAAAATAATGCAGTTATCAAAATGCGATGTAGCTTTACAGTCTTTTACCGTGGATGGCTTAGAGAAACCAATGGCATTCTAAGTTAGGTCATTTCTTTGCATTGTAGTATTTAATTTAATATGCAACTCAATACTTTACATTTTTTACATTTGCGCCTCTGATGCATTCAAGCTAGCACCTTCGGCACAATCACAAAGCAATGACAAAATTAGAACTCGAACAAATGTTCCTTCTTTCTCATCTCTCCATGTCTCTCTTCTTTCCACAGCTTCTCATCCACATCCACCCTACCCCACTCTGTCCCACCTGCCCACACACACACACAGAACATGCACACAGAAACAGGCATAAGCTACTCGCTACATCCATTTCTGTATTTTCTTGGGGAGGAGGAGGAGGATAGAAAACGGGACTCTCCAGGGGGTGCTGCTGTGAGAGGGCCCATCCAGCCCCCGAGATTGATGCCTCTGATCCAGCTGTGTTGATCTACTCTCCCTGGGCACAGGAGCTGGAGGGCTGGTTTTGAGAGGAGGTTGAGGCTGGTGGTGTGATGTTGGAGACATGGTGTGTGTGTGTGTGTTTGTGTGTGCACACTAACATGCGTGTGTATGGGCCGTGGAAAAGGATGTTTGGTGCAAAGGAGTTTGGCGGTGACTTGGGGCAATGCTCTGTAGAGAGGCAGGGTAAAGACCACATCACTGCCCAGTGGGACATCTGTAAATGGGCCTGATCTCCAAAAGACACGACTCATTTTTTTCACTCAAACATTATGTGATTCCCCTGATTGCTATATATTATTGCCATAATGTATCTCAACCCAGAGTGACTTTGCTAGTTCCCAACACCCGCAAAGCTCTGTCTACAATGCCTACCACCCTACCCCAATCCATTCTTCTCACAGACACACACACACTAATTAAGTAAGATAGACTGTCATTAAGTTATGCAAATGCTGTAAAAAGTTACTTTTAATTATGCATGGATGCACATGTTGAGAATTACTTCAGAAAGCATGCTTCAGAATCCAAAATGAAGTTTTTTTTTATTTGTTTTGTTTTGTTTTGTTTTTTCTGAGGGGGGGGGGGTTAGGGTCATTGTTTGTGGTCAGTCCTTCCTACACTACCTACCCAGTCCAAGATAGGTTAGGTACCAAGTCATGGCACCTAACAGATGTGATGCAACCTGAAGCAATGCAATTTATTTCAACATAGTATGGAATGGGGGAGGTCATCTGTATTCTGACAACACGGAACCTGTGTCCTAAATTTGCACTATCTCCCCTGTCGGCTATGGCCTGCTTCCCCTTGATGACTGCTCTCCAATTGATCCACAGTGATTGATCATGGGTCGTGGAGGAATGATAACACTCCATCACCAGGCCAGTGACACTGTCGCGAGCCTGTCTGTATAATCTATTACGCTGTGTCACTGAGGAAAATTAGCTTGGCAGACCAGAATCCATTTCATTCTTTGGGACAGGCCATCAAAATTAAACAGCCAAGAGGAGGGTGGGTACTTGGATTAAGGAACATCACGTTCACTCAGATGAAGATTGTTATGTTTTGCTATCTGGCTTTATGCGCTCCAATTAAAGCGAAGTTCACTGTGTTGAGATGCACTGAGCTTTAAAGATAGTGTTCATGTTATTTGCCCAGTGTTTTTTTATCTAGACTGTAGTTTACCACCCATATGATTAGAATTTTGTCTCACCCTCACAAGGTGAGTTTAAAGAAAGCTCAGAAATACTTTGGGCTTTTATTGAGTCTCTAAATCCTTTGGCATGTCATCTCCAGGAGCGCGTAATCTTTGAAGATGGGTGCATGAGGAATTGTATTTTGCTTGCTGGGTTTTATATAGGTTTTTTTGTTTTTTTTTTCCCCTGGACTGATCTTTTTATTGCATTTTTGCTCTTTATGGAAAATAAGCTGACAGTTAACAGCCATTGCTGGCCACTTCACCCATAACTTCTGAGATGCTGGCATAGATACAGTTCCTTCAAGGCAAGGTCACATTAGACATTCTTACACAAAGAAGAGTGTGTGTGTATTCTATGTATCTGTGTGTGTGCTCTGTGTCTCTGTGTTTTTGCTCTTTGTGTGTGTGTGTGTGTGTGTGTGTGTGCAGGTGTGTGTGTTTTCCTACACTGATTGTGACCTTTTGGGACGACCTCTTTACTTTATCGGTTGCCCTGGGAACATTGATTAGGTGGCAAAAAGAACAAATGACTACCTGTGTGCAGTCGTTACAGCAAACAGCAGCTCCCCCACACTGCAGAATCAACTCAGGCATTGAACTTGAGAAAAGTAATGGAGAAAGAAAGAAATAATGAACAAACAAAAAAAAAAGATTGAAAGAAAGAGGGCACGTTACCATGACCAGTTCTCACCTTGGGGTGGAGGGGTGTCTGTGGGGGTGGAGGAGGAGGTTGTATTGAACAACTTGCTTTTGCTGCATAGCCACAGCCACATGCACAAGTCAGAGGTGTTCAATAAGGGGGTTGTGTCTACTTGGTATGCCAAGAAAGCCAGGCTTACACCTTAAATTTTTAATATGAAAACACTGCAGTATAGTTCCTCTTTTCAACCAAACGGAATAAATAAATTCATTTAAAAATACATGTCAGGGCAAATCTCTTTCAACAAGGTGTGAGTGTACTGAAATCCACGGTGGATTTGAGGTGGGTCATGAGGGCAGCGTACTGCCTTCAGATATTAGTTGCCACATTCAAATTCTCCATGTAGCTCAAACTAATACCTAGAACCCCCACAGAGTGCAGGAAAAGAAAAAAGGAAAAAAAACAAACAAAAAAACCAAAAAGAAAAACAAACAAGTCTTATTTTGAATACCAGAGCACCCTTTTATACCAAGTATATATATATATAGAGTTATACTGTGTATGCAATAAACACAAAGAGACAAATTAGACTATTATTGATTATTATTGATTTTTTTTTTCTTCCCCCCCTCTAGCATTGCAGGCTTCGTGGTCTTCTGAAGAATTGGTTATAGTGGGATCCAAGCCTTTTCACAAGACCCTATGGGTCTGCGTAGAGATCCAATTATTCCCTGTGTAGTTAACCCTTGTGATTAGAGTGAAATGAACACAAGTGAAATATAGCCCCCTGCTTTCATGGACTGGTTGCCACACTCTGATTTTTCTCCCTAATGGAAAGGCTTTGAAATAGAACTGATTGGGCAGCCGATGTTCAAAGAATTTCAAAGTTTAGCCACATTTTACTGGCTGAGTTAGTACACTCAGGTATACGTCACTCTATCTGATAATCTGTAGATATGAGCAATGAGACTGGCCACGGGCGGAGATTAAAGATGGATGTAAACATGTCTGTTTGTTATGGATACAGCCAGAGTTGCTCATGTAATTCAAATACCTTTTGGCTGGCCTCTAATGGAGTCCTTGACATGCAATTTAGGTGGCTTAAGATGTTCTTTAATCTGTCCAAACTGACCCGGATTGTGGTGCAAGGAAAATGAAATAAACAGATGGTAATCTGTTGAAATTAGAACGTGGTTGTTTCCTCCAAGTATCGAATTATCCCCCAAGCTTTCGTTTATTGCATTTCACAGTAAGACAAGCTGTCCGTTTTATGTTGTTGTCATGTAATCCCTCAAAGTACATAATCTGACCTTAAAAACAACTGTCATTCAAACAAATCACCATATTTCCCTATAGGGTATGTGTGTGTGTGTGTTTGCCTCCACCAAACACTGATATTTGTTTAAGGTTGATGTTTTTATATTTGCATATATGAGTGGTGCTACATGAGTGACAGAGGGTGTGTGAGACAGAGGGAGAGTGTGTGTGTGGGCAAAAGCGTCTGTTGTTGTTGTTTTATTTTTTTGCCCTTCTCTGAGTAAATGCCAGTCAATCCCAGCTGAGAAGGCATTAGCGGATGTTGATTTGATGGGCCCCTGGGAGGAGGTGCCACATCACACGTCTGTTTTTAGGTGCGCCATACAGGTGGCTCTCCTGGAAACCTAGATGAGGGAATTCGGCTAATTAAGCAACATAAACAGCGGCTAAAACCTGGCATCCCTCCGAGGCTTGTTAAAAGAACTGGACCCCCCACTCACACAAACACACACCGCAGCCTGCAAGCCCACCCCACCAGACAATTTCCCCATTGTTTTTTCATTATTTGAATTCTGTATTGACAGCATATTTGGGAGGTTGAAGGTCTCCATCGAGACACATGGAATGAAATGCCGGACACATTAGATTCACATTTCTGGAATGGGCTTCGAGGCTATTTTGTTTGTTAATGGCGATAATAATGCATGGCACACAGATGGCTAAATTGACGAAGGCAACAAGCAGACAGACCTAATTAGACCAGTGATGACTGGCAGTCATTAGAGAGGCTGGAACATCTGCACATGTTATTTATAAATAGTCTCGAGAAAAGTTACGATGGAAACAATAAGGTTTCATTAGGTGATTTAGATATGGTTTGAAAAGGAAAGCATTGTAGATGACAAAAACATGAATTATCTGCCATATTCCAGTCTGTGACATCATTTATAATCCCCTAATCTGTTCCAGATATAATCGTCAGCATTGTCTGAAATCTATTACGTTGCATGCCACTATCCAGAGATTCATCTCTGCTCGCTGTTGTGTTAAAAGCTTCCTCATTAATCGATCCACAAAAACAATGGGAAGTGTGATGGAAGTAGCTTGCCTTCCTGTGGAGGCTTCTTCTCAGAGTATGTGCCAGTGTGTGTGTGAGTGTGTGTATTTTTTGTGAGAGAGAGTGAGAGTGTATGACTGAGCATGTGTGTGTGTGTGTGTGTGTCTGCGAGAGCCTGATAGAGAAAAAAAAAGAGGGCAGCGGGTCCGGCTGCTCCATGCCGTGACACTTCCTGGCGGGCCGACTGACTCGGCCGTCCCCTCTCGCTGCCCCCCATCAGGGTCCGGCTGAATGTGCTCACCTGGCCGTGAAATGGAAATCATCGACGCTCCCCTCTACCGGTGCTGCCGAGGAAACGGCCTCTTCTCTCATCTCCTCCCTCTCACCCTCTTCTTTTCCCCCCATCCAACCCTCATTCACACCAACCTTTCTCGACATTTGAAGGGGATGGGAGAGTTGGGGGTGGGGGTGGAGGTGGGGGTTTGGGGCGTATAGAGAGCTGTAAAATATGACAATTTCATCCGAGTTAAACCTCCCCTAATGACATTAAGCGGTTTGTATTTCTTTAAACTTGTTCCTCCCATGTCCTGTGCTTGTCCTCTGGTCTGCCGGGGCACAGGAGGTGACCAGAGCAGGAGGGCTGTGGTTCTGGACTCCACGCTGACATGGTGACCCAAATTAAAAACCGAGTGTGGCCAGGCCTGAATAATGCAGCTGTCTCACTCTCACTCTCTCTCTCTCTCTCTTTCTCTCTTAGTCTCTCTCTCTCTCCAGTTACCTGGTGCAACTAGGGGGTCAAGAGGCTTGGTGAGGATGCCAGTTTAAAAAAAAAAAAAAAGCATGCCATGGAAAGGGCAGGGAGCTTGGCATCATGGGAGCCTGGTGGCAGACATCCATGGCTCCTTGTGGTGGCTGCTGATAACTGGGCCACAGTGCTGCTTGGGTTGGTGGCCACACGGTCGAGTGCCGAGCCTGCTGTTATTTTTATTTTTTTTTATTTCTCTTTTTTTTTTGGGAGGATTACAAACACATGGAATGTTCAAAGCACAATGGAAATACGGACGCAGCTTGTCTGACATGCAGCTCCCCGATGAAATGTACAGTGAACTGACAGAGAGGGCTGGGGGTTTAGAGAAAGAGAGAGAGAGACTGAAAAGAGGATTAGTGAGTGAATCCTTTTGCTTAAGATTTCTTGGACAACTTTTCAGGCTTATCCCTTTTCCTTTTTTATTTTACTCACAGTATTTACCACCATTTGCCAGTGGTCGTATTTTCACCAAAAACTGGATTGCCCTCTTAGAGGTCAAACTGTTACATTTGATTTGATTTGCGTGAAACATGTTAATAAATTCCACAAAATTTGATTGAGTATATGTCTTTACCTGATTTAGAGTTGTTAAATGTTTCACGTTTTCTCCTGTTAAGGCAACTTGTAAGTATATTCTTTGACCTTGACATAAAACAGTGTAATATGTATTTGGACATTATGTGGTATAGTATACAGAACTTGTGTGGGTGTCTTCTTGGGACATAACAACACACTCATCCCACGTTAAGATACAGCTCACAATATTAGGGTCACGATACATTACAATACAACTTTACATATTTTTTGATGCAGACAAATTATGATTGAAAATAATAAAAAAAAAAATCCTTCGTTCCTAAAATAGTGGCTTAACTTCTTTATGAACAAAGTCATGTAGCCTAATCATTTTTAGGACTCTATGTAGCCTTTTCATTTCTTATAAAGATACAAAATGAAGCGTCTCTGACAATTAGCCTAACTTTATTTGCCGACAAGATGCTACAGGCAGTGTTACGGGCAACATGGTTTTATGGTGAATGTTGTCAAGTCAACATCTTCGCGGGATTTAATGTATATTGCTTTTATGGATAACCTCTTGAGTGTTGGATTAATTTGCATGATGGTGATACAGACAGGGCAAACATCACTGAACAACTTCAAGGTGAGTGTTTATGGGCCCGCCGTGCCTGCGTCCTTTATGTCATACAGCCTAGTTTAGCAAACATCCGCATTAGAAAAACAATTGCCGGTTGATGGCATGTTGTTACAT
Organism: Tenualosa ilisha; assembly: GCA_015244755.2. NCBI lineage: Eukaryota > Metazoa > Chordata > Actinopteri > Clupeiformes > Clupeidae > Tenualosa > Tenualosa ilisha. The sequence goes on from PYXC01000452.1 coordinate 6,743,795, forward strand.
CCCTAGTGACGTCTTCTAAAACTTTCCCATGTTTTCTGAATCTCTTTACCTGCCATGCATGACGATGTAGCAGACAGGGTCCAGCTCCATGACAGGTCCAGGCCAAATCCGAGCCCGTGTCTGCCTCTGCCACTACCTAGGGCTGCCTAGCACTCCAGTGCTGCTCGTCAGCAGAATAGGAAATTGTGCTCGTGTCAGGCATTACCCCTCCCTCAGCACCACACTGCATGGGCTGCCTTTGCCGTCACCATCGCCACAACACAAGAGAAATTTCAATGTTCCACTTTTATGCGCGGGGCTCACCTCAACAAATGGCTAAGCCACCGTGAACCGTTTGCATTCTCTTCCCTCTGCCGAAACGCAGCACAGCATTTCCCTCCCTGACAGGAGATGTTTTACGCTTCTCTCCTCTTCTCACACGCGCCCCCAAAAACAGCAACACACACACACACACACACACACAAACATACATGCACACACATACCCCAAGCTGCTTTTCCCCAACCCAATTTGTTCCTGCCAATATCAATCTGATGGATGGCTTTTTATTATCATGCCATTGCGACAGATTGAAAGATTTCCTTGCCATTCCCATACTTTTGTGTGCGCGGCGGCGTTTGCCCTGGATTTAATCAAAAACAAGCACACATATCCCCACACACACACACACACACAGGCACTCACAGGCGGAGCGAGGGGGAGGAGAGAGAGGTGGGGAGGGGGGAGTTGGCAGACCTGCACAGAGATCAGAGAGAGAGAGAGAGAGAGAGAGCATAGAGCTCAGTGTTCCAAATGAGGATTTTCTGGCACTTTTTGCATTTCCCACCAAAATAGGCTTGGTATTTATACCAGTTTACCTCTCAGCTGACAAGCAGCGCACTCATTTACATAGAGCAACACTGATTTATCTGGTTTTAAACCAGGAGGACAGACAAATGGAAGGGGATTAAAACTGATTCCCACTGATAGTGCCTTTCCCCAAATTCCAGCCCTCTTACTGGAAGCTTTCAATTTGACTTCAGTCAAAAGTACAGCATGAAAAATAGATCAAAAATCCCGGTTTCCCGGCCGGTGCCCTTGGGTTGCTGGCTCATTGGCCTGCAGCACTCGCTGGTCGCTACTGCCATGATGAAAGTTCATGACCAACAAGTAGGCTGTGGCTGGCACATGCTGAAACAGCAGGACTGCTAACAGAGAGAAAACGACTCATCTATCTACTTGTGTTAAAAAACACACTCTCTCTCTCTTTCACACAGACACACACACACACACAGATCACACACACACACAGATCACACACAGAGAGACACCTTACCACATGCATGCATGTGTGCGCACACACGCACCTACAACAACTACTACTACTACTACTACTGCTACTACTACAAGTACCATAACTACTTCTACATATGAGTTTGTAAGAAATGGCCTAGGGTCCCCACAGTAATCTCTCATTGCATGGTAACATTGCAGGAGAATAAGTCTTTCCCCCCAGCAGAATAGCAGCGGCATTTTATTTGAGTTGTCTTGCTTTCCTCCCTCCCTCTCAGTGGGAAAGCAAGAAAAAAAACATAGATGAAATGAAGGAAGAGGAAGCCCTTTGTGTCAACCCACACAGGTTTAAAGCATCTGGATGCATTTCCTGACAAAATTGGGCCCTGTATCTATCTATTTTGTGCATGTCCATGTGGGCGTCGGGACACGGATAAAATGAGCCGTGGAAAATCTCTGTGTCCCACATAGGCAGTCCTCTGTGAGAGAAACACTTATTAAATGTCACCGTTTGGATCATTATCCGTAATGAAATCAATACACCATGCGCTAACCTCCACGTCCATAATTCTTTTGGCACTAAGCAACGGGTGTCAAGTTGCAACTAAAAGCTGCGTACTACTGCTGGGGAGGGGCATTCTCTTACGCCCATTACGCCTCTTTAGAATTGGTAAATCTGTTGTTGTAATTACCTCGGGACATATGCATGTGGGTGAGGTCATATATGTAACGATACATATACGTATCGGTGTCTAAAATCATCCTCTGGTGTTAACACAGCCTTCTTTGCATCCTGCTCAGTAGTTTCCTTCGTGTTTCACCTTGACCACTTTTCCATCTTGCCTCACCCCTACCCACCACCATCATTACCACCATGCTCACACACACATATTCACTCACTGACACACACATGCGCACACACCATGCAAAAGGCCCGAAGCAAACAGTAATGATTGCAACCTTGATTCCCGCCATTTTGCTAATGCAAAACGCAATTTGATTGGGATAATCAGTCGTTTTATTTATTTATTTATTTATTTGAGAATTAGACGCGCTGATGTGAGTTGGTGGGAGCATCTCTCTGTACGTGAGTGTCTACATCTGTGTGTGTTTTTTGTGTGTGTGTGTGTGTGTGTTTGTGTGTTGGGGGTAGGGTAGGGGTGTGTGCGTTAATTCAGTATAAATACGAAGGACATGGTGCTCGATGCACTCTCTCATCAGGGCGATTAACGCTGGAGATTGCTTTAATTAAGGCACCCTTGCCGCCCAGAAGTGCTTTCATTAGCATATCGCCGTGCCTCCGTGGATAGGGGCGGGCTGTCTCTGGACTCACCCGAGCGGAGGGGTGGAGTGGGAGCCCCATGCAGAGTACCTTGCTAACAGTTGCAGGCATTTTAATGAGATGTGAAAGAGGTATCATTAGCGCTGTTTGTTTTATAATAATAATAATCCCAGAATGCCCTATATGACTGGCATTTTCTGATAGCATGCCCTCTACTTTTTTGCTAAAATACTGTCTTATTGTGGCAGTGAGAGTGAGTAAGAGAGAAAGTGTATCATGCACTGAAGCTGTGGAGGAGACATGGTGAATGGGCTACCATTAGCCTGATAATGTTCTTTGCACAGATGTGTAAAGTATTTAACCTGAGGAAACCCAGGCTACATTCCAGTCATGCCCTACATGAATGTCTCCTAACCACAACCTATCAACTTTGTTTTGGATTTGGATTGATTTCTTAAACAAAGCCACAGCGCTTGACTGGCACTGTATTTAATATAGTGGCACATGTGATATATCAAAAGGGAGACAGGCAGCGCTAACTGCTTTGTTTGCTAATGCTAATAAATATCTGGGCATCACAGTAGATAGGACTTAACATTAACTTCAAACTGTGCATCCCAGGGCGTAACATACGTCATGACCAAACAATAGCAATTGGTTGAAACAGAAAGTGTCTGCCCATCATGGAGCAAATACATACCAACTGATGGGTTTCAGACACCCATCAACAATGTGAAAGCAGCTGCTGTGTCAGGCTAAGTTATTCGGCCCTAATTACTGTAGTGTCATAGCACTTCTCTTGATCACCTAGCCAATCAACGACCAGAGGGGATGACACTGGCTTCAAAACTGGAGAAAGAATTATTGTTGGTTAGGCTGCACCAAAAACTTCAAACTTAACCCAAAATCTACACCCATTATGGTACTGCATTTGAGATGCTGGGCAAGTGAGTCTGATAAAAATTAGTATAGTACTATTAATATATCTACACACCTGTATATTTGTCCATATTACATCTGTATATCTGAAGATTTGCCTATGTATAGTAGTATAGAACATTTGTATATTAACATACTTTATCTGCACATTGCTCTTTTGTAAATCAGTACTAATTTATACCCATCTTTTACACTGCACTATCTGTAAATAACTGCTCCCTTATTTGTACATAACCTGCACATAACTATTCCCACCATAATTTATTTGTACATAATCTGCACATATCTATTCCTACTTTGACACTGTATCTGTACATAACCGCTCTTAACTGTACATACTGCACAGACTGTACATATTGCACTTTCTGCTATTTACACTTCTGATTAGACGCTAAGCTGTATTTCGTACTATATACTTTGTAGTCATACATGTGTAATAAGTTGAATCTAAAAAAAAAAAAGCTAGCTATTTGTAGGTAATGTTTGAAATAAATAAATAAATGTTTGTGTGACACCTTTAACTTGTGAGTATACAGGACCAAAATTCAGTCTGTGGTTCTACCTTTTTGTCTGTGCTATTTCTCGTTCTGTCATTGTTTTGAGTCATTAATTTAATTCAATCGGATTGTACATTTCCATTGTGTTTCTGCTTTGCTTGAACAGCACAACTAACAAAGTAAATGCTAAGTAACCTTGAAAATGTCTCTCAGTAATCACTATGTTGTTATCCTATGGAAAAAAAAAAACTGTGACCTTTGCATGTATACTTTTTTCCCTTTTTACATATCACCACATCTTATAAGTGAGGATTGGAAGTAAGAAAAGGACACTGTAATTATGTGCTGTCATAAGCTTCAGAGCTGCAGAAGGCTCAGAGCTGCTAAAATTATCCATGAAGGTTCTATTTACCTGACACTGTTGTTTTCCAATTTGAAGTTGGGCTAATTGAGACTGGCATAACAAGGGCGAGATGGACGTAGTTGCAATGGCTGTAATTGAGAGACTGAAAGACAGTACTCTCAGACATAGTATGCTTTGTGAAAAGATGCCAACCAGACTCAAGCAATTACATATATGTGCAATTCCACAATTTTTCTCATGTACAGCCAAAAATAGCAAATGCTCAAATTTCATGTAATCATTCACATCATGCCATACCATAGCATTTTATTGGCGTAATGGGTGTGACAACAAAGTTCATTTTCTATGGAACTGCCCATATAGTACAACAGTTAAGCACAAGTATTTACATATTTCTGATTGGACAAGACGCATTCACGTCACTACATTTATGTATATCACACAATATGCCATGGGTGACTCTACACAGCTAAAATTCACTCCACATTGACTGTAGTCAACGTTTCATTCATTCAAACCAAGAGAGCAGCTATTTTCATAACATCTCATTTGGCCGTTTTTTCCAGAGAAAACGTCTTAATGGGGTAGTGTGAGTACGGAGCTTTGCATTCGCCTATGTCACGTGGCAATTTTTTTTTTTTTCAAGTTTTTTTCATTGCACTTCCTATATCAACAATGGCGATGCAACAATGGCAATTTTTGAGATTCTTAACTTTAATAAACATACCAGAAATCGGGTTTCAGAGAGGTGTCATCTAAACGATCCTAGCTGGATTGGGGATTAAAGCTGTTCGAGAAATTTATTTTTAAATTATGGAAGGTAATGTCAGATGTTAGTAGCACTAGCATGCTAAAGCTAAATCCAGATAGATTAAACATTCAAAGTAATTTAGCTTCTTGTAAATGCACTTTGAAAAGTTTCTAAAGCCTCTGATCACTGTCATAACACATTACAGTTTTTATCTATCCAATTAATTTTGTTCCTTACCATACTCTTTTGGTAGGAAGTAAGTGGCCATTGTAATGTAGCTGAGCTGTTCCTGCAAGATGCTACTTTATTTTCAGATGTTGACCTGTAGCTTACGTTTCCCTAAGAGTTACGCTAAGTTTTAACCTCAACCTACGCTTCAGCATTTTTGGGCGGCTTGCAAGGTTGCAGTTGTTTACTTTATTCATGTAGCCTACCTGGCTGGAACTATTTTCATGCTGTCTTTCTACAAACACTGCTTGAAATATTACATACAACTAGGTGTCATGCCTGGCATCTTAACAGTTCAGGTTTTTATTTTCTGCTTAGACTACACTGTAAACTCAAAAATGTCACTGACAAATATTGCAGATGACCGCTGCGCAGGCAAAACTGTGGGGGTTTGGATGTTCATATGCTACTGGTAGAAATGTGTAACAACCAAGTTGTTGCCATACCAGTCATTACACCACCAGGCACCCCCCAACTCGTGTCGAGGGGTGCACCAGTAGGTGCTGCTTCTCCACTCACTTATGAAGATAATAATGCCAATTTGTAGACTGTTTTGCTATTAATAACAAGGACAGCAATGGGAAACTGCTCTAATACTCATGTATTTAGGGTCAGGATGCCAGGAAACTTCAATGTTAAGAGTGTGGTTTATGTGGTTTATTTATCAGTAAGAAACACACCGGGGCTCTCCATAGGCCACTAGTTGCTGTGAAGTCCATACTAGCAAACAAGCCTAGTGCATTACGGACATTAAACACCAGCTCTTGCTCTCTCCTCATGGCTTGAATTAATATCGGTTTTCATTCCACATCAAAATATCGGTTTTCATTCCACATTGAAATGTCAAATTGAGCTCTTTTTAGTTGTTGTTTGTACACAGAGGTAAGCAACACCACTTGTTGCTTCTATAGCCTGAGATATGCTCCATCGGTAGTGATAGGAAAGATGGCTGACCGGAAATAACGATACTCTCACTTAACTTTAAAACGGCCGTTCGCCATTTTTACATTTACGACATTGGCTAATTTCACATACAGACAAGCAAGCAGGCATGTGCATAAGCACAATATAGTCGATCTCCCTGAATTTCCAAGCTACTGATTAACTGTTGTGTTGCTTGGGAACAGAGACGCAAAACTAAGCTTAGAACTATTTTGGGGGGTGGTGGATGAACAAACAGAAATGAAAACTGAAAGGTAAAAAATACAATTCAGTGTTGTAAAACTTTGTTAGTTGGTAATGGAACTGTTGTGCAAAAGCAACACTAACATAACACTTGTTGTCATGGGGTTGTGAGCAGATATACCCATGGCTGTGGTTTCCTGCGGCCGAATCACAGCTGTGGGTATATCCCCTAACAACCCCACTACCACTCATGTTATAACTATATGACTATATGTAAATGCATAAATATGCTTAAAAATATAAACTGCTATTTTATAGTACTTTTATTTCAAATTCCTTTTAGGATTATGACAAATAGTTAGTAACCATTAGAATAATATAACTAATAATTAACTAATAATAGAATAATATCAGTAATAACAGAAAGAATAAATATACATTCCTATTAGCACCTTCTGTAGTACGTGCACATGTTGACTAGTGTTATTGATGTCTTATTTAAATGCAAATGGATTGTTTATTAAGATTAGCACAAGCATTTTCAACACTGGTGAACTTGAACTTCACTGAGTCACATTGCAAATTTATCCACAATAGCTTTCCTATAGCATTCACACCCATTGTGTTTTCATGAAAAAACAAAAAAAAACACACACACACACTCCACACCATCCCCTCACTACTCTATATACTTCATCCTGATACCCTTCATCCTGATGAAAACAAACGTGTCTCAACAGTCCAAGAGGATGCAAAATTGTATAGCTAATTTAATTGGCCCTAAAGAACAAGCGACAGAGCAGAAACAGAAGTAGCTGAATTTGCCACGTGCAGTTTCCTGTGGATGAACTCCCAGCGGACTGCACCCAGCAAGCGCCACCCTCACAACACTGGATGATTAAATTTCACAAACGAATAAGATAGAGAACAAGCAGGAGAAGGAGCTGACGCCACCACAGTCTGTCTCACCCCCTAGTACTCCTCCACCAACACATACATACACACACACACACACATACAAACCTTGCGCTGTGTAGCGTGTAGCATCACTGTTATGCTTTGTTTTATATGTTATTGTCTGTGAGCCTGACTGTCATTGAACCCGCTGTGTTCAGTTGTCTCAAAGTCACCATTTGTTCCCTGCGAATAGCAAGAGAAAGACAGGGAGGGAGAGAGTGAGAGAGCGAGGGAAAGAAAGAGAGGAACAGAAGTGGCAGGGGAGAAGGGGAAAATAATTGATACCCTGCGTCACATGTCAGCCTCCGCGGCAGTAAGAACATTAGGGAAATGAAAGTGGATACCAGCGCAGCAGCGTGGCTTTCACCCGCCGCACTGAAAGAAGCACGCGTCCCACTCAGCCAGGCACGATGGCCTTGTTTGTGTCGACACTCCGTAGGATGCTAAGAGAGCGCATTTGGATTCAGAGATGTTGAAGATGAAATGGTTTAACGCCCTCCAGTGTGAGGGCGAGAGAAGCCTTTTTCAGACTTTATCTCTGTGTTCTCTGTAAAGACGCTCCTATATCTAAACTTAGTCGTGACGCTTCGTGTCGTGTGTCTTTTTCAAAACTGCTGTTATGCCTGACAACTAGAAAGTAGCATCAGTCTAGTTTTCGGGAAACGATTAGTACTTCCTTTACGCTCATGTAATGTGAAAGTGAGCCTGCAGAATGGTTCTGTTAGGTGTCTGACATTTGTTCGGATCAATTGGGATTCTTATCTCCAAACTTTGTGCTCTCTCTCTCTCTCTCTTTTTCTCTCTCCCTCCCTCCCTCCACCATTCTCTCTATCCCTCTCTGATTCACTTCCTCTGGACTCTTTAGTCGAGAGCAGATGGCTTGGCACAAGCAGCGGCCCCCTGATCGCTGGCCTCTTCCCTGCAGCCTGCACAGGCCACTGCTGTCTGTCACAGAACAGAGATAGACAGACAGACAGACAGAAAGACAGACAGAGCGAGATTGAGCATCGGCAGCGGCAGCGGCCAGCCAAACAGAACCACACTAAAATTAGCTCATGTCCAAGCGCCGAGTATTGAGAACTGCACAGCGAGATTCAATTGGCACACCGAAGCCCGTGTCGCTCAAAGTAGCAAGGCCTAGTGCCCAGGGACGTGCTTTAATCAGGAAACTCCAAATGCCCCCAGCAAGCCTCTCATTGTCTGAACAAGGCTATTAAAATGTGACAAAAACAGCAAATAAACACATTTCATTCGCACAGTGGGCGTCAAACACCTTTTTACATGACAGGCTGCCTTCATTTGCATGCCAGGTGACATTGCATCAATACATGTGGCTGTTCTACTGTGAGCCGCAGAGTCCAGTGAGGCAATTAGTAAAATGACTCATAATATAGTATGTTTAGGTAGATTCATTTTTAGAAATAGTATGTAAAATTATTATGTGGCATGACTATACAACATTGTGCAAGCTTCTCTTCATGTGCAACTATGATGACTTGATGATACACAGGCACATGTTGGACCGTTTTCCAAAACCCTGTGTATTTCTTACAGTTTCAGTTAAAAGTGGAATGTGTTCTCTGTTCTGTGATCAGTTTAGAGTCTATAGCAATCAAAGTAATGTAATGCTAATGTGCATTTTGGTGAGTCTACTAAGAATACTTTACACTATAGACATACGGAGAGTTGGAAAGATGAAAGAGCTGGGTGATTTAAAATGCAGATGAAAGGTACAAGGCATCTGTCATATTCAAGGTACTCTTTTTCATAACTTCTTTGATCTACTAGATAAAACACTGGAAAATATTCATTTCTGTCAGAACATGCTTTTCAATAAAAAAGAACCTCTCAGCAATGCTCTCCACTCCACTACATGATGGATTGTATCAATTCCAAAGCTAAAAGTGTCATTAATAAGAACTGTCATTATGTGCTGGTAATCAAATGGCCTTGTAAGACACATATGTGTTTGTGTGTGAAAGGGTGTAATTTTATGCTGAACATTGCAGGGGTCAAGATCTTTACAAATTTTTTGTCTGTGCAAATAAATAAATAAATATTTACTTACTTAAAACACCAGCAGACCACCGGCATTTTTGCTTGTTGGTTCTACGCTGCTGTTTTGCCATACATGCCAAAGTACCAGTGGCACCCCGCCGTCGGACCGCCAGAGTCTTGCTATCTGGGAACACTATCGCTCTAAAGTTTGAGTGTTCCATGGAAACACTCATGCCATTAGTGTGAGTAAGAAACAGCTAATGAATAAGATAACATGTATTTGAAATGATGAATATTTTCCTTAAACATTGTTTTTAAAAGCCACTTTTTGTAGCAATTGTAGCATCTGTGAGATGCACAACAAAAGATGCAAGTGCTTAATGCCATCTGTCAAACATGGCGGAGGTGGTGTGATGGTCTGCTTTGGATGTGATCTTCTATCTCTAAAAAGACTTGTCTTGTTGATTTGCTATGTTTCCTATTCACAGATTTCAACTTTTGAGTGGCAGGCTACGTGCGTGCGTATGTCTCCTGTGCCATCTCTCACTCAGACCATGAACCATGAGCCAGTCTTTTTCTGTTCTGGCTCTTTTTCTGGTCACAACCCCCATAACCCCCATGGCTTGTCTGTGTAAGAGAATGAGAGGTCATGTAGGATGATGACTCCATAGGCCTTATATGCATTTTTTAAATGTGTCTGGGCTTTTCCTCCTCAATAGTTTATTAGTGATAGTCTGGTGTACTTTCAACTAATATAAACTCACCAAATGCTGTTGGTAGGAAGAAAATTTGGTACAATATAGATTGAATAGCAAACTGGTAGCTAATGCTAACCATTAGGAAATGAAACTGAAGTAAGTTTATGGCCCCAGTCAGATCAGCATTTGCTGCTAGTTTGCAATTCAGTCTATGTTATACCAGATTCTCTTCTGCCAACTGACAGCACTCTGTGAGCTTGTACAACAGGGCTGTGGTTGGAAGTACTCTGGACTGGTTGCTTTAACTCATTCAAACAGTTATATTTGTTTCATTTCTGAAGAGAGGTAAAATAAAAAATACCAGTTAAACAGAGACTTTTAAAAGAACAGGAACAAGGCCAATTTTTTTACCAGCACACTAATGCCACACTTCAGAATGTAGCTCTGTTTCTTGAGGGTCTTTCTTTCTTTCACAGTTCTATTTTCTGAGGGTCATGGCGTACACGCATGTTTGCTGTTTCCAACCATTTTCCACTCGAGCCACCTTAACATCAATAAAGTCTTTCTTTCTTTAGCTGCCATTGCCATTAGCTGATGTACCTTGAATTAGTAATTAGCTAAAACTAACTATTGACATAATCTTGCTGTCTGATAAAAAACAGTTTTTGTTTTTTTTGTTTTTTTTTTTTAAAGAACTTTTTCTTTTCTAAAAAACTGAACGTCATGTTGTGAGAGTTGGCCTTATATCTTAAGCTGTGCTCATATAGGTACATGCTAAATCTGTTTAAAACTCACAGACCAAAATGACTGACCAATAGCATTGTTTTACACAAAAATAAAAAGAACAAAAGTGGACTTACGTGTTTTTCACCCGATAACAACGATAATCATGTACATAAAGCAATGTTGATTAAAATGACACAATGATGCTGTGTTTCCTTACATTAGCACTAAATAATGTAGATTGCGCCATTTTGATAGTAGTACTATGAATGTTAGTGGCAGATTATTACATCCATTTGACACGAGTGTTAACTTCACGTCGCCAATCACATAATGATAGTATGACTATAGAATGAATTTCTGTAGTATATATGACATGTGGCTGTGACACATGCATGGACAGAGAGCATGGTTCAGAGTATGATATGGTGAGAGTACAAAACAAACAAACAAACAAACAAAAACACTTGTGTGTCTTATTGTCTAATCAACATAACAGCCAGTCAAACTCTCATAGCATATAGAACTCAGTACTTTTCCAGTATTTCTTCATAACCTTTCCAGGAACCTAGAATATGAAGCATATGCATTTCTCTCTCAGCTGAGATTGACAGTAATGTGATGCATTGTTTAGTCTAATCGGATTCAGTCTCAGGGCAGAATGAAATAAATGAAACAACAACAACAGTGTCTGTGATGCCGAATCATGTATGCAGGTGCCTGGACCAGGCATCTTAATTGCAGCCGTGACAATACATTATTTCAGACCTAACTGTGAACAACAGTTTGTATGATAAGCCAAAAGGCTCCGGGGAGCGATCACGATGTCAGGATTCATTGCTCCCTCAATTTGAAAATAAATAATTAATCCGAGTGAAACAACAAAATGTAATTAGCAACTCTGATTAATGTTGTTCTGATGCACCTTGCAATTCAAGGCTTCCTCAGAGCAGGCGATGTTAGTATGCACCATGGAGAACTGAAGATGTATGAAAGGCTAGAAGAGGTTGGCAGGATGTTTTTTTCTCTAATTTAAAAAAAAACATGTTTTTTTTTTATTTCTCCTTTTTTTCTCTTGTCTCTGTGCCTATGTATGGGGTGTTATGTGCAAGGGTTATGTGAGTTATCACTCTATCTATCCATCTTTTCACACCACATCAGTATTTCTTTTTTTAAAATCCATATAACGAAACATGGGCCACGTGAGATACACAAATGTGATTAAGAGACAATAGCCTTTGGTTATATTACACCGTTTAAACTTTTAACCGTTTAAAGTCAAAAAGTCAAAGTGTACTTTATTGTCAATTCACTATGTAACAAACATTACAAAGGGGATTGAAATTGCGTTTCACCAGACAGCAAATGTGTAGTATAACAAAAACACGCACACACACACACAATATATATCATCAGTAATAAATAGACATAAAACATACAGGTAAACATATAGGCTTCCAACAAGAAGGAAGTACTGAGGTAGCTCTTCTTGGTAGCTGGTGAGGTAAGGTGAAGTGAAATGTGTAATATGAAAAGTGCAATAAAATGTGCAATATGTGAAGTTGCAGTAAGGTGTAGGTGCAATAAGTATGGTGCAAAATACAAAAAACAAAGACAGATAGCAAAGTGAAATATGCTTCTTTCTATCTATGCTATCTTTCAGCCTTTAGCATTTGGAGAGGCACACTTATGCACTAAAGTGAGGAACTGAGACAAAGAAACAGCAAGTGGGAGACATTTTAGTGGAGAGGACAGTGGGGACGGTAGTGCTGAACAGTGAGAGATGGGGGGCGGATAGAGAGGGGAGGAGGGAGAGTGAAAGACAGAACGTGTGTGCATGTGAATGGGGGAACGAGAGAGAGAGACGGAACAATTAAATTAGGGAATTGTGCAGCGTGGTCTTTGTTATGTGCAATGAGGCCTCCCGCTGCAGGTTAGTTTCAGGCATTAAAATGATAGATGAAAAGTAGAAACAACAGCAGTCAATTATGGCAGTGCATGATTAACCTAAACTAATTAAGACCTTGGGGTAAAGTGGGGGAGCGAAGCGAAGTGCTAGCCACTCCTCCGTTGCCGTGCTGAAGTCCCACGGCTTCCCCTCCCTGCACCGAGCACACGCTCGTGCCTTTGTTCTGCCTCTGTCCCTCACCCCAACTCAACTGCTCACTGCCACCAGAGAATTTTCTCTCTCTCTCTCTCTACTCTCTCTCTCTCTCTCTCACACACACACACACACACACACACACACACACACACACACACACACACACATACACAGACACATACATACACACTCACTTCTCTCTGGCCCTTATCTTACTTTCTGTTTCTATCCACCTTTTTCTTTCTCTCCATATATGTCCTTATGGGCAAACAAAGATGGAAATCAGGATAAATATTATAGAGATGTGCACTCCGAATCAGCTTACTTATAGGTGACAGGTTGTGGGACAATGCTCATGATTTGTCACAGATGCTTCAATGCAGACACTTTAATGTTGGAGGCACTGGAAGGTAAATTGACCTTGCTGATACATAGAGCAACCGGTTTGCATCTTTTGTGCAATGCAGTAAACATGCACAAAAGTACTTCATGGAAAATGCACAAAATAATTCTCTGTAAGCAATGCACTATACTAGTGAATGGTTATACATGGCCTTTCTCAGGTCTACAGGCCCTGGCGATATTTCCTCGGTTCAGAGTACAAAAGAACACTGTTGTGCCTTTGCAGTGGGAGAATAAAGACTTGCTTTGGACTTTTGAAAGTGGCTGCCACCCGCTGGAGTTAGTCATAACCCTCAGGGACGCTGCACAATGCCTGGCCAAACTGGCACCAGGCGCATATTTCAGCATCGAGATTTATGAGCAGAACCGTGAGTCGCGCGGCAGAGAGGTAAATCTAAGCGCTGGTTCCGTATTTTCCATCTTGGGGGGTGGGGGGTGGGGGGTGCTTGACGCCACTCTCTGATTTCCAGCTATTTTAAAATAGAGGGAGCCAGTGACAGCATAATGACTATTAGATTTGCTACATGATAAAAAGAATCAACTTGATATTTCCAGTCAGTGCTCTACCTACCAATCATTGTATCACTGGAGGATTTGATCCCAGGAGGAAATGGAGGAAGACGCCGACGCTCAATTTTTGCCTCTCGACCCATATGTCCGTCTCCTCCTTACGATGTGTCTCCTTTTGGCAGACGCACGGAGTCTCGATTTGAATGACAGATGAGGACACCTACTCTTCGTCTGGTTCTCTGTGTCACCTTGAGATTGTGTGTCGGCATATTACCTCCAAAATAACCCCTTCTGTCAGCCACTAGTACGGGCCGGGCTTAGAGGGATGACATCACTGCCGTCGGCATGTTTACCATGAGGATCAGACAGAGCTGTGACGGGCTGTGAGATGGGTGTCCATGGCATCAGCCGAAATCAGTCATGTGGGGCCCATCTAAGCCACTCACTCCAGTTACACAGACGAGTTGGCACACAATATGTGTACAACTCCTAATCTTGTGCATAAAGACATTTAGAGTAAATAAATGAGATGAGCACATGATTGAAACAATATAATTTATACCATAAAATATTGATTAGAACGCATTCATTCATTTAAGTAGATGCTTTTATCCTAAGCAATTCATAGCACATTTGATTTGTGCATTTTTATTGGTAAGTGTGTTCCCAAAGTAATCAAATCCATGACCTTGGTATTATTAACACCCTGGACTCTTCCAGTTGAGATCCAGGAACAAACGATTGCTGTTTCTTTTTTTTTTTTCCCCCTCTCTCCATCTTAGCCCTTAATCAACCTGTTTAGGAGAGGGAGATTTGCCTCAGAGGTGACCTCATTTCCGCTCACTCTGATGCGCCAGCAATCTTTGCCAGTTATAAAACTAAAGAGCTTATCATTGCTAAAATTGTCAGTCTGACGGCAATGGGCCCTTTTAAGTCCATATAGGTGCTATGGGGATTCGGCTGCAAGGCAACCCCAAGCTAAAGTGCTGACTGATGGAAATAGAACACTCTCCACTCTTTTCACTCAACCACTCTCCTCCTCATCCACATCATCACCCAGGAAACGTAATTTGGAGTTAAATGTGCCAGGTTGTGCATAATTGCTCGCTGTTTAAATTCACCTTCTTGCCGAAGATCAACGTCAAGAGAAAATTCCTTTCGGGGACGAAAGAAGGTTGATCAGAAGGGAACTCTGACTCAACTAACCCTGGTTGATTAGGCCCCGGTTGCTTATGAGCTTTGTAATACTTTTATTATTTATAAGTTTCTTGGAGGAATCATAACAACACAAAAAATTAAATTGAAGATGATGTTTCACTAATGGTTTCGAAGGAGAGTTCAGTTTGGGGAGATTTCACTTTTCCCCTCTTTTTCCCCCCAAGGAGTCCCAGAGAATGACTTCTTCCTTCGGGCTGTGCAGAAGAGTTATCTAGGCTGAACACAGGCCTCTTGTCTTACTCATGATCCACTGACAGAGTGTCACAGTCATCTCGGCTGTTATCTCATGTCAGAAACGTGTCGGCTTTGCTGCTTATTCCTAGGCCCCTCTAATGAAATGATTTGATATTCTGTGTGAGAGTCATTCCAAATGTCATTTTATTCCACGGCATAATGTCACATTTCCATGTTCAAACGTCAACTCTTGGTCTCTCTCCCTTCAATATCTACATCATATTAGTCCTTCTGGACCAATTAAAACAGACTTCCTGTGTCAACTGAGGTACATTATTATGCATCATGTGGTCTCAACATTGACATGTGAAGCAAGTGAGGATGTGTGCAGAAACTCTATTGTTTGAGGAAACTGTAGGGTGTCCCTAAGTATGAATTTAGTGTTTCATTAATTCACAGCGCTACCTGTGATAAGATTTTCAATATAATATAACCTCCATAAAAATGTTCAGACGGTGTTACCAACAGAGAGTAGAAGAGTATCGATTTATAAAAAGGTGAAAGCTTAAAAATCAATTATTGCATTAATGAACGAGCTTACACAGTACACAATATCACCTACCAGTGTCCTCCTTCAGACTGCCATGTCTCATACACAGTTGTATTCATCTGCATTGATTGCTGGGGGATGAATAATTTATTGTAAATGAACTGCCGGTGCCTTTTTCGTTGTTCTCTCCCCAGGAGCCTGTGAGTGATTTACAATGCATAATCTCCCTTACTTCGAGACGCCGCTGTGTCCTGGTGATCAGGACTCTGTACGAAGCTCCTCCCCAGCGGTGGCTTAACAGGACACTGATGGGTTCTTGGGGAAAGATCTGACTCTGAATTTTGTTGATGTGTGTGTCCTCTGATTTCCTTTATACCCCCCCCCCCTTCCCCCCCCACACACACACACACTCTTGGAACACACACTGAAGAAACAACACACACAAATTCTTGGCAGCTAGTCACGTTGTGTTTTCCAGGTCCAATTCACATTACGAAAAATCAGATTGAGGATGATGTGCAATCATGCAAACAGCCATTTTCTGTTTCTTATTTTCCCCCACATTCCTCTAGATTGACTAAAATATTAAGTAACATTATCTCACAATTTAGCATTCATTTGGTTGACATTGTATGAATTACTTGTGCCTCACTGCATCATATTAGATTAGATTAGATTCAACTTTATTGTCATTACATATGTATGAATACAGAGTGACAAAATACAGTTTAGCATCAGAAGTGCAAGTAGCAGAAAGTGCAATATGTACAGTATGTGCAGTATGTACAATTAAGAGCAGTTATGTACAGATAAGGGCAGTGTAAAGGTGGGAATAGATATGTGCAGATTATGTACAAATAAATTAGGGTGGGAAAAGTTAGGTGCAGATTATGTACAAATAAAGAAAAAAATTACAGATAGGGCAGTGTGAAAGATGGGTATGAATTAGTATTGATTTACAAAAGCGTGCAGATGTAACGGTTGTATCTAAAATGCATCTTAAATATAGGCACCTGAGACATCTAGCTCATTAAAAAATCTTCTTCTATGATATGGATTCTTTGGAGGGGCCCTCCCAGTCGTCTCATTGGTACATCAGTGCAACAAACTAGTTTCTGGCTTGGCAGACACCTTGTTCTAAAGCACATGGCTGGGTGGCCGCCAGGATGTCTGTTGGCCATCTGTTTCTAAAGACATACCTAAATTTAGTCAGCAATCAAATGTGTTTTTTTTGTTTTTGTTTTTTGAGGTGGTCAGGAATGTTTGGTACTTTTCATGAATTAAAAACAACATACTGTAGTGAAGTTTTTTTATTCTGATAAGGCGCCAGATTAAGTTGCATAAACAAGTTAACAAAATTATTATTTAATCACTTTTTTTTTTTTTTAAATAGTCTGGATCTTGCCATTACCACATGCTGACATGTCTTGCTGAATCAGGTCTGTTTTTATTTCCCCATAGACATCAGATATTATAAATGTATACAGGTGTGACCAGAGCCAGCTGGGTGGTCTTGAGTGTTTTTTTTCCCTATTATGTTGAGACAATCATGTTCACTCACCCAGGTAGCATTAAAATATATGACTTCTCATCTAAATAAATATTTTAGTGGTCTTTGTCTGTAAGTTCACATAATTATCTCCATTCAAAATGCTCTGTTAGAGCCAGTGCACAATGAAAAAATGGAATAGCAGGAGAGGTCATAATTGTTTTGTCTTTTCTTTTTTTTTCCCTGAGCAAAAACAAATTAGTGTAATGGTGTAAACTCATTCGAGATCTCAGATCATGCATTCATGCATGCATTGCTCCTAAGTGGAATGTTTGATGGGGAAGGAGTGTGATGATTGGAATGAATATCTCTCACTGGTGGTGAAATTATCAGGGTGCCACTGGCCTGAAAAATTCAATTGGTCCTTCCTGACAAACTTTAGGAATAAGCCTGTGGGAATTTCTCGCTGTGAGGACTTATTATTTATCGCACGTGTAAATTCACATGTAGCGTATTAAGAGTATTTGTATTACTAAACCACTTATGACTCTATTTAACCCCAAAACAGTTCACACACACATGCACAGACACACAGACTCATACATACAGACCTCTTTTATAGGAGGCATAGAAGGCATTAAATACAGTGTGACTATATTAACTCAACAACAGCAGACACCTCATGGTTGAGCACGATATTCTGATTGGATAGCATTTCACTGCATGTCTGAATTTCCACTGCACGTAATTAAGACAGTTCTTCTAGTACCCAACCCAATCTGTTAGCCTGGCCATTCCTTCCTAGCACTTCCGCTTGATTATTATCTCTCTACAGTGCTAGTCTGGATTTGAACCCATTGAACTCATTGTCTCAGGAGGCATTTTAACCTGTCCAATCACTGAACAGAGGGAGGCGTTGTGAATGCAGAGCTAGAATGCTTTTAGTCAAAGCAAGCTATCAGTCAGGGGCTGATACAATCTTTTTAAACTTAAACACTTCAAGCAAGCATTCAAATCTCACTACCGAATGTCCAGACCCTCTGTACGAAACGAAAGTGTAGAACGAGGGTCTGGTTTTATTACCAGGCTAAGTATCTGTGAGAATTACTTGGACATCAGAAACACTGGGGAAGCACACAGAGAAAAAGTATCTGAAATTGCATCACTTCCCACTAGACATGCATCTCAAAGGAGACAGACATCAATTAAAGTATATCTGGACACCATCCAGATATAAAAAACTTAACACCAGTGTAAGGGGTCACTAAGCCAGATGTGCACTATGGCAAAAATCTAACTGTGCCACCAAGTATTTTGAGCATTTTAGCAACAAGCTTTGAAATTTGAGTTGAACTGCTCTAGATGATTCCTCAATCAATCACTGGAGAATTTAGCTGCCCTTTGAAGCAAGTAGTGTGAGTGTGATGGAGTTTCAAGGAACGCGCCGAGGGATCAACTCTGTTGTACGCTGTGTTTTGTTGTCTTAGTGACATGAAAGATGTGAACCACTCCACAGATCAATCAGACTTTCATTATTAATTCAGCAGCGAGCTCTTCTTTCATGTGCTCAGGTATATTAAAAGGGAAAGAACTTAACCGCACTCCTGCGTAAGCTGTTGACAGACCTTGGCATACTGAATTACTGGATCTTTGTGTCTGTGTGTGTCTACGCCCACCAAACTCCAGTTTATCGCCATACACGTAATGAAGCAATTGCCCCCTGGGCTCTTCGAGCAAAATCACAATAGCTGCTCTCAATACAAAGAGGTTAATAGGATATTTTATCAACGGAGTGTTTCAAAGACACCTTTAGCGACGCGAGCGACACGTTGTGCGCAATTCACCTAAGACTGGCACGAGAGGATAATGGAGACATATTTCCCGCAAACCCAGGGAGATGTCAACAGCACTGTTGAGTTTACACACACACCGGGGGTTATGAAGTGGCCTCAGTTTGGAGAGTCAGAACAATCTTCCACGGCAGTTGACTGTGAAAACAGATCCGGCCCTGATTTGGCACACGTTCAGCTCACAGGTGGCGAATCGGGGCTGAATACGCTCTGCAGTTTGTTTTTACCTGGGGTGTCTGCCTACCCCTCCCTGGGGAAATGGAGGAGCGATAAATCGAAATAGCAAAACCTAGACAAATGCAAGTGAAGCCACTACAGCAGAGAACCCACCCGTGCACCACAGAGCGATCTGGCACTGGCAAAATACCAGCAGGTCACAGGGTAATGCAAAAGTCTAAAATGGTTCAGTGTATCTTGAATTAGTTCATTTGATCCCACGACCTGCCGTGTATTATCTCCGATCAAGCTACACTGGGAGGCAAAATGACATTTTCTCAGGGAGAAAGTTCTCTCTTTCCCTCTTCTCTCTAACACACACACACACACACACACACACACACACACACACACACATACACACATACACCAACCACAATCCACCTACCCCCCATCAGACGAAACACCCTGAGCCACTGGCATGCTGCTGGGGATCCAATGACTGATCCATAGCACACAGATGTTTCATCATTCCACGCCGTTTATGGTGTTAACCATGAAGTTAGCCCTATTATCATGTGAACTTTTAATGATCATTATTATGTTTTTTTGAGCTAATGGAGCTTTTTTTTAGACAGATGCACGCACACCTGCCGAGGAGCATTCATTAACAACTCTGAGCACAGTACATGGTAATGAGCCTTTGCCGCTAGGTTTCATTAAAGCTTCATTTTTGTTGTATGTCAGAATTGTTAGTCGAGCTCCTCGGTGAACAGGAGTACACGTGTCTGGGGTCTTTCTCAGATGCATGCACAGCTCCTTTGAGTGCAATACATGCGTATGCATTAGGTGTTTGAGAGTAAACAGCAAGGGGTAGTAAGTTAAAAAAAGTAGCTTTTTGAGACATGGTAAATGAAATAATGGTTTTTCACAACATAATATTCAATTAGGAGTCTCGGGAAACAATTCCATGGTGAAACCTTGGGGAAGTAACATTAAGAGGCATTTGAAAAGCAGAAAGCATGAGAGCACAGTGAGTTGCGTGAGTGTTGAGCGCGGCCATGGCAAACGCAGGACTGGCTAATATGGCTGCTGTCATTACTCAGCCCTGCATGGGGGTGCGAGTCTTGGCCTTAATGAACTGTGAAATTACATTAAGCAAAGATGGCCTCCGAGTCCCTACCAAGGCAGGGTGAAGGAAGATAGGGGTAGGGGGATGGGGTTGGAGAGATGTTTGCTAAGTCCTGACTGAAGGGCACAGAGGGCGAAAGACTCTTGTTTCACTCTTTCTAGGGCAACGAGAACACTGAGGACAACATGGTGATGTTTGTTATTTTAACCCATTCTCGCTCTCTTTAATGACTGGAGATGGGGGCTCGAGCATGTTATGCACTGCCACTTAAAACCCATGGATATCCTAGCATAGGAGCAGTTAAGTTTCTAGTTTTAATTTATCCTTTATTTTACCAGGAATGTCCCACTGAGATACATTATCTCTTCTTCCAGGGAATCCTGGCCAGGTGGCAGCAAATAAGTTGAAATTTCAGCATAGACACTAGACTAAGACAGACTAAGCACAAAGACAATGGCACTTGCTGTGTAAGAACTGAGTTTAAAAGATTTTTGAAGACATTTAGAAAGGATGGGGAGTCAGCAGATGATCAACAGCATGGTGAGTGAATTCTGATTACAACGCCCAGATAGGGGTGCTCCAAAATATTTCCTCACCACATTTACAAATGTTAAATATGCCACTACATATGAGCAATTCCATAACGCCAATAAAGTGTCATGGTATGGCTATTTTTGGCAGTAAAACTTAAAATAATAATAAATAAATAATAAATACATTTTAATAATTTTACACAATATATGAAATATTGTAATTTTTCATCATGGGAAAAGTCTCCACTTTCATTCCCATGTGTGAGCGGTGCCGTTTTTTCCTTGACAGTGGAGGCTAATGAAAACAAGCAGACAAAAACAGCAGTTTTGACAGTCCACTGCTTTAAGTGGGCAGGTATGCACCAGTACGGAGTACCGGCATTTCTCAATTTTAGCCTCTAGCATACGGGGATTTTTTACGGCATACCAGGACTTCTCATGAGCTCATAGTACCCTGTCTTGTTCTATTTCACTCCTTGTGATTTGTGATACTCATACTCCTATCACTATACTACATTACCCAGTCCGGTATGTGCCTGCCTCGCGAGTCGAGTGTGCCAGAAAAAGAACGTGAGAGAAGAGATCTCGCAAACGTTGAATGTAAACATTAGATTTACCGGTTGGTTTGAGATCATAGGTGCCAGTTCACTTGAGCATCAGCCTGTACGCTACTTGAGGGCCGCCCCCCTGAAAACCTCCCTTGGGCCAACATCCAAATGAACAAACATAATTTATCTGGAAAGTTGAAAGTTCAATAAAAGCAAATTTCTTTTTAAAAATCAGTAGCATGTCCTATTATTTGAATATATCACTTAATGATCTGCTATTACCCTTTGCCTAATTTACCTGGCAACAGTCGAATAAGGGGAGTACCAGCACTTACTTTTTTTTCCACTTAAAGCACTGTGACAGTCAGTGAAACTTAGAAAACGGTCTGACCCATCACATGACTCAAACCTTACTCCTGGCTTGCCTGGGCAATTCCGTGCAAGCTTCTATGTCAAGGGAGATGTGAACTGTGAAAGCTATTCATATTCGTCTATATCCTATTGATATTATGAAGACTAAAACCTCATTCTGAGGTTTTAGAATGAGGTTTAGAAACAGATAGCAAGCATGACTTTTAAATCTAAGAATGTCTCTCTACTCTGCTGCAGGGTGGTCAGAGACGCATAATGGCTTCTGGTTCATGACTATTTAACAAGCTGTCAGTATTTTGTACACTGCATTGAGCGTGGCACTGGTATTTTTGGGGACTTTTCAGCAGGATTTTTAAAATGGATTTGTAAATCACATTGCGAATAAGCCTGCTCTGTGCTTAAAAGTGATGAATACTTTTACCATTATTACAGGTCTAGTCATTTTGTCAGTTATTATCCCTGTATCTGTTATGGGTCATTGACAAGTAGCATTCACAATTGCCTCCTGTATCTGATTGACAGTAGCCAACTGACATGTGAATAGGCCCAGAATTTCTGACTCGTTAATCAACATAAAGCCTCTTCTTAATCAAACCAATGCTGCACAGTTCCAATGATTCTATCAGTCCCATAATCAAAGAATATAATAAAGGCATTCAAACATAATATCAGGCTCAAATAAGCATGAGATCATTTGAAAGAAAGTTTGGTAGAGCACAGACGTGTTCAATAATGAAATGTAGACATAAAAACTCAATACGGAACCAGTAACTTCTTTGATTTTCAAATTATATTAACAGTACTGGGGATAGAGGGGGCAAAAAGTATATTTTTTTAACTGGCGGTTCTGTTCATGCAACACTACGTTTCAAAAAAGTTTGTAGCAAAATGTCAATCATTCAAAGCCTTGAATTCTTCACTTGCACGTTTGACGTGTGATTTCGAGCTCTGTCTGAAAATGATGGTGAATGTTGGACAAACACAACAAAACTTTCAAAATACAATAAGCACACAGCACCTCTACCCACAATATCCAAGAGGGATGTGTTCGAACCATCTTTAACTGCTGCAAACTGATGAACAATCTTTCGCGCAACTGCACTTGGAATCATGTCAAGCAAAAATGTTGAAAGCCTGTAGGGTGCATTACCGTCCGTCACCCTACAGAAGATGCACCCTACAACAGCCAATAGCTGTTCAACAGCAAATGAGATGGCTGAACTTTTATTAATGCAAAACAAAGTGGTCATTGCACCAGTTTGCAGTGGTCATTGTACCGACCTCCATACATTAGGGAGGCCCATTCAAAGTCAATGGAACATCCCACAGCATTCTAGAGGGCCATATAACATAGAGATAGTCTAAATATGGACTACATTTAGGTTTAACAATGACGAAAGAGAGTTGGGCAAGAATAAAAACAAAAATCTACTTGATTTCGATAGTTTTACCCAAAGCAGTTGAATAGGAAGCTACAGGCAATGTAGAACTTTGTGTTCTCTCACAGTTTCCTCCCTTAGCCTTAAAATGTCTGTCAGTACCGGCAAGGGACGACCAGCCTGGCACATCTAAAATAGGCAGGTGGGAAATATAAACATTGTTTGTTCTCTTAGACAAAAAAAGGAGCAAAAGGAACCGTCCTTCTCATCGTGCTCCATTGATTTTAACTCCCAGATGACACCTTGGTGATCCTGTGATTTCATTCCGTTTAGATGCATATTTTTATCCCTTTCTTAGTGGTAAAGCTAGCAGCGGCAACTTATGGCCAGGTAGCTAAGGCGTATGTCTGGCAGCCCTGGACACCGCTCCTTACTAGGGAAACAGGTGGCAAGTATTGTGCCAACACCATCAGTTTTGCAGTTTGAATTTTTTTTTGCAGGTATGGGTGTCTTCTCCTTTTTTTTGTTTTATTTACGCACCTTATTTCTTTATTTAGTTGTATTTCTTTATTTATCTATTCGTTCAGGTCTTCTTTTTCATTAGCTTCCTCCAGAAGGTTGGCCAGCGAAGAGGCTCGGCCACCGTCTCCCACAGATGCACTCTCCCAAGCCTGTGGGTGGCACAGATAATTTGCTTAATTTGATGCCATTCACTCAGAGGACATGGATCAAAGAGCTGTTAAATTGCTCTGACGTGGCAGAAGCAATGGCACGCAAAGAGAGAGAGCGAGAGAGCAGCAGTGTGTGTGTGTATGTGTGTGTGTGTGTTTGTGTGTGTGTGTGTGTGTGTGTGTGTTTGTGAGTGTGTGTGTGTGTTTTTGTAAAGAGAGAGAACGAACGAGCAGCAGTGTGTGTGTGTTTGTGTGTGAGTGTGTGGTGTGTGTGTCTGGCCCACCGGGCCAGACTAAGCTAAAGAGTGTGAGCTTTGGGTTTGGGAGTTAAAATGATGTTGGTCATGAGGGAAAGGGTGGAGATAGAATAATGACGAGGTGGGAAAAACACCCACCTAGAAAGATGCACTTCAAAAATGGTCTCCATGCATGAATAGTGCATTTTGCATAGTGAGGCTATGAAGTTCATGGAAACTTGGGGACAAGGCTTCTGTCTGTAGACACAACATATATATATAAAGGGCACATAGCTACATAATTAAGTCTCGAGGAGGAACGCATTGACATTTCATGAAAATATCACACACATCTTTTACGATTGTCATCCATTATAACAGTGTCCAATTACTGATGATTCATGCTTAAAAGCTTTGTTTAAGCACATTTTTTTCGAAGTCATCTTAGGCTCACATTGTGAGTACATGAACGCCCCCCACCCCCACCCCAAGTCCTCTTGTCTGAAGATTTGAGCTGTAACTTTAATAGTGATTTTTAAACTCTTCACTCTCCATTTGCACCACACTCACTCTGTCACCCTGTAGGCTTTAAAATCTAATTAATGAGGCATGTAAATTGTCAGCTTGCTCTAAATTAAGGAGCACAGAGATCCGGGGGGAAGAGGTGGTGGGTGGGAAGTTGGTTGGTTGGTTAAGGGGGAAGACCTAAAAAATAAAACACAAATGTGAATGATGCAATTAGCACGAGCACTCCAATCAAAGGATATGCCATCACAGTGAACAAAGCCACCATGATGTGGTGGGGGTGGGGGGTGGAAAGAGCCGACGCTGCAGAAAAATTGATCTTCAAAGGGGTGTGAGAGGCTGGGGAAGGCCCAGGAGAGGCCAGCATCTCTCGACAGCCTCTCAGTGACTAAACTCCTGCTGGACTTAGGGACCAGCGGG
This sequence comes from Tenualosa ilisha, assembly GCA_015244755.2. Lineage (NCBI taxonomy): Eukaryota > Metazoa > Chordata > Actinopteri > Clupeiformes > Clupeidae > Tenualosa > Tenualosa ilisha. Next base: position 6,768,898 of record PYXC01000452.1, read on the forward strand.
AAACCACTCTCTCTCTCTCTCTCTCTCTCTCTCTCTTTCTTTCTGCTTCTGCTTTCTCCTTTTCCTTCTTCCTCTTCTTCTTCATCTTCTGGTATTTCTCTTTTCCTCTTCTGTTCTTTTATATTGCAGTGAAAGCACAAGGGGAGAAAGTGGCTCCGCTGAAGTTATTATAAGTGACAGCAGCTTGTCACAAAAATACACCACACATTCCTATGGTTTCCCACTGTAAGCGCTCTGCATAAATGTGCAGTGTACTGGGTTTTTCGAACACACTTGGGTTCAAAGACCATCCCTGAGGGCTTCAGGTGAAATGCAGTATACAACACAAACCTCTGTGTCACACAGAGCTGCAGCTGTGCAGTTAGTGACATGCAGTCACAGTGGCACCGATTCAGATGGGGATGTGTAATGTGCAGTCAAGTGTGTTGCTTAAGATGTCAAGCTCCCTTAGTCGTCTCAGGCTGTGGGGCTGCGTGGAAACACAACCGCGGCGCATTGTGCCACTCCATCTATAAATGAGATTGGACAAGAGGCAGGAAGTACAGTGAAACAGGCTGGTACTCCTCTGCGAGTTGCTGTCTTAGTTTCAAACAAAAGTTTTGAGGCTTGTAGTCATCAGTGGGAGGATTTTGCATTGCCGCTGCCACCGCCCCTCAACACACACACACACACACACACACACACCTCGTTCACTGTTTTGATATGTTTTAATACCCTGTTATGAAAAACTGGCCAATGATGAGGGGATAATTATTCGCAATTAATTAATGTACTCAGCAGGCATGGTTGCCAGAGATCCAGAGCTTTGACAGCCTGCTTAAGATGAAGGGTCAAGTGGTTGCATGGCATTTTCTGGGCTCAAGTGTAATCACTGCAAAAATGAATCCTAATTATGCTACCATAACAGATGCCTCCATGGACAAGCGAGGTCTAGAGGAGGGTTACCAAAGACTAGGCCTGGAGAGCGGATCACATGCAAATACTTCGCTTGGGTTTGTTAGGCAATCTGTGCTTCTGATGGAGGATAAAATTGCATTTGAACAGTTATATTTCTATTGCTCGCAGCACTGCTGGTATTGTAAAGACTGGAGGGGGAAATGTGATTACCAAGAAATGAAAAGCAGCAGTTTCATGTTTACTTCATGTTTCTACCCACTCACAGTGTGCACTTGCTCCATTGTTGGGCTTATACATAAATGCATGCTTTCCCAGTGCGTGTAATATGGAAAGGGCAGGGAGCTAGAACATAGGGCTTGAACAATGCAAAGATTTCATGGCTTGTGTGTTTATTCGTTTGATACGGCTTCCAGATAAAAAAAAAGAGGATTTTAAAGAGTTTATTTGTTTTTTTTTTTTTTGGTTTTGTTTAAGAATCTGCATTATGCCGGGCCTTCGTCTATACTCCCACTCTATTCTTTGCATTCCCGAGGAGGATAAATGCTCTCCCGTGATAGGGCCACAGCTGTTGATTCACTGCCTGTTTTTGTATTATGCTCAAGGAGACTCTATAATCCTCCATGTGCTTCCTCATTGATTTTCTCCCTGTTTAGATCTATGAATCTGAGTCTTAAAATACAAGCTGGTAGGGCTGGTCGGTGGTTGGTGAGGGGTAGGGTGGGGGGTGACCACATATTTTTAGCAGCATTTATCACGCATGAACCATACAGTTCTTTAAATATTTATGAGGCCATAAACCTAACAACTCTTTTAGGGAAACATTTTATACCACTTAGTCCCAGATGTCTCTTCTTCTACACTATGTGACTCCTTTCTGTAAACATATTTGTACCTTGAGCTGATGTATAATCTGTATGTGGATGCTGTCTGGCCAGTGTGCAATGCATGTTAATGCTTTGTATCAAATAGGTAACTGCAAGATTTCCTTCTTGGATGTTAGCAACCTCTCTCATTGCATAATACATGGATTTTATAACACTTTCTGCAACTAAAATTGGAAGTGCTCTTGGATCAAATTCATTCTGCCCTGACCGAAATGTGATTGCTATTCAGACCAGCCAAAACAAACTGCACCAAGTGCACTTGGGTTTGTTCAAATGGATTGCACGTCATGCCAATTTCCTCTAATAGAGACTGTGCTCTCCATACAATATGTCATAACTTGTCCACTCGTAAATATGAAGGCAAGAGTATGCAACTATTTGAGGTGTGCTTTTAACAGGCAACTAGTGTTAGCATGTTTGCAAGCATTTGGCAACGGTAACAAGGTACAGCTATCTGCAAGTTTCCATATGCTTAGGTTATATTCTTAATCTGTTCCAACACTGAAAGACAGCAAAACAGTACAACACAGACCTGATTGTCAGGTTTTCAAATGTGCGTTGTTTCACCGTCAACCCAACTCCATATGCCAAAGAGACCAGAGCGTGCACAGAGCTGTATTAGCTCACCCCTCAGTGCCTTAAGCAATGGGCTAGCGACTAACGCTAGCACTACTGGGCTTTAGACTGCTTCCTCTGGTCCATGGCTTTCTCTCATTTCCATAGTCATAAGGTTGATCTCGTGCTGGACTGTCAAACAGTAATCCAAGGTTACACCTGTCTACTGGGCAGTGCAAGCTGCATGAGTCACTGAATAGTTCAAGATGACTTGACCATGATAGCCTGAACTCTTAACAGGAGAAGTGCAGCTTCATCTCTGTGGTCTTTCTTTTTTCTTATAGCCAGAGTCAGGTGAAACTACAATGTCTGTAATTTCACAGATGTAGGAAATATAATTAATGCTAGCCTAATTGGTTTTTAATAATAACTGGGGAAAAAAAATGAACCTATTGTCACGCTCTGATCTTTTTTTTTTTTTTTAAATAAATATTTTATGGGCTTGACTACTTGCTAATGACACATTTAATATTATTAAATACTGGCTAATTAATTATCACTTTCTGTTGCCAGACATATTTTTAGCCTCATGAAATGTGTGATGAGAGGTGTTTTCATTATGAAGACAGTTTAACCTGTACTTCAAATCTTCCTTGGCTCAGTGCACTGCAAAAGTCATTGCTTAAATTTGATTGATGGAGAGAAAATGTTTTGTATTTTTCCATAACTATTTTCTCACAGTAGCTTCCCCATTATGTTTTATTGTGTTTTAAAACAGAATTGTCTGTGGACTTATTGTAAAATTACACTATTCTGTAGCTTCTCCATTTAGGACAGCTGGATGATTTGAAAGTACTTTGTGTGTCTATTTATTTCCAAGATTAAGAATCCTCATACAGTCAGAGAGCCTGGGCCTCAGCCTGTCCTTACTGCATTATTCTAAGAGAGCCAGAGGAGCGAGAAATATCAAATGAATAATACGGCTCTGATAGTCCTTCTTTTTACTATAGGCTGTAGGCTTTTGTCATGCATAATGTAGCTGGATTGGCAGAGAGCGTTTTCTTTATCCAACAAAAAGAAATAACCATGATTCTATCACTGCCTTCACTCTGTTTAAGGTCTGGCCTATATAGTCATTCAAGGACACATTCAGGTTGCTGAAATGCAATTTGTGCTCTGCTCCACCACTCCCCCACTCTCAGAGTATCAGGCAGGAGAGGCTCATTTAAAGTGAGAATTATCTCCTAAACTTCCTCCATGCTAATCACTTTTAGCAGATGATTATAATTGCCTCTTGGGATTTATGACAGTACTTCAATGCCTTAGCTATTGAGAAAAAAAAAATTGTCTTTATTAATCTCTAATTACATAACTAATGTTTTACACAGTGTTATTCTATGTAACAGAATTTTGAACACATAGTATGAATCAGGGCCAGAGAAATGCTTGATGACAGACTCAAGTTATGGGGGAAAGGCTTGGTCTATTTTATATAAGCCTGTAGCAGTCTTGTAGCAGCGGCTCTGGGATGCGAGCTTTAATATCTCGCAAAACAAGAAAAGCACCCAAAAGCTCATAACCTCCACATTTCTCTACTGTACCTTTGCTTTGGCAAAATCAATAGAAAACCTCTTCTGTGAGCCTGAACAGAATATTAAATAACCAGTCATTTCTTTTTTCTACCACTCCAGCAGTCACTTTAAGAGACTTGTATACCAGTGCTATCTGTGAGTGTGTTAACAGAGAATTGCATTTTCTGGAAGATGATTCTTTATTGCATCGTATGTTTTAAAACAAGTAGGAACTAATTTCTCTGTGCCGTTTAGCTATGAGATTATCCATGTTTTATTTCCTCCCCGAGGGTGTGCACCTCCATTTAGTAGTGTTTCTTTTAAAAAAAAAAATGGACTTGGGCTGGCCCACTGTCAAATGACTCACAACAATTTGAGAAAATATGAGGATTTGTGAACAATCTTCCGCTTTCTCATTAGTTTTGCTTGTTTATTTTCTCGCTCTGAGCAGAGTTTATGTAACAATTGAATTAGGGATATTATGAGAATCCAGAACAAAGAAAATCTGTTCAAATCCTCCAGCCAGCCTATAGTAGCTGGAGAAGGGAAGACAGAGAAAGAGAGGGATGCAGTGGAGCCACAGTTACATAAATGACGGGTCTGAATCCTGGGAACTTTGATATCTAAATATTGATTTTATTTTTGTTTTTCTCCTGCCAATTACATTTGACTAGGTAATTCCCTCTAGGTGCAAAGTGGATTGCTTCTATTTTTGAAAAGCTTCAATATTGTGGAATGCTTTTTTTTGTTTTTTCTTTTGTTTTGTTTTGTTTTTTTTCGGGGGCCGAGCTGTATGAATTCTTCAGAAGCTTATCTCTCCGCTGAGCAAACCATCAAAAGATATTAAAAACACAAGAGAATGCAGCGCTGGAAGCTAGTTTGGAGGGGTGCAATAAACAAGTCGGCAATGTCAGGGATGTCATAAATCAAAATTCAGAAATGACTGCTGTTGGACATTTTTCAATTCTGCGGTATTCTTTTTTTCCTCTTCAACTTCTGCATAATAGATGGAAGGCTGAATATATAGTGGGGTTTGTACTCCAGGTCTGGGATAGCTTTACATTTTGTGCTTATGAATGTCCTTTTGTGCTTGCATGTGTGTGTCTGGGGGAGTGAATGAGAATATGTGTGTATGTGTGTGTGTGTGTGTGTGTGTGTGAGAGAGAGAGTGCCTGTATGACTGTATGTGTGTGCGAGAGAGTCTGTGGGTATGAGTTTGCATGCGTTCAATAGAATTGCTTTGTCCCTGCTGTCTGTGTCAGCAGGGTGTTGAATTGATATGACAGTCCATTATGAGAAATGTTTCAGGCAGGTAGGTGAGAGCTGAGTTGCAGCATGATGGTGGTTAAAGTGAAAGAAAAAAAACCCCAGCACAAACAGGTAGTTATATCTTCAGTTCAACACTCCATATGCCCGTACCCACCTGAAGGCGTCCAGGAGCTTCAGAGAGGAAGATGCAATCGAGACGTCAGCTACTTTCATGAAATCCCAGCTTGTCGGTGACACAGCGGAGGCATTTTGAGACCTCCTCATCATCAGACACTCCTCACCTGTTTCCCGCTTGTCTCTCTGCAGTGTAGTCATAGGGTGCCGTTCACTCTCCCCATGTGCAGCATTAGACGCTCTGCCAGCAACCCATCTTGCATTCAAGCTTGTCTACTTGCCTTCGAGCTGTACATTCCAGGTGTCCCTCCTCCTCTTTCCCGCCTGTGGTTTAAAGGCTCGAAGTGTGTTAGGAAGCTCAGAATGTTGTTATTACATTAGCGGGAAAATATGCAATTATGGCTGATGGGGTGCTGGGTCACACTTCAGAAATGTGTCTCTTTAATGCAGTTACTTTTGTTTTCCTCTGAAAGATAAATTCAGAATGTTTGGTGTGCACAACACACACACCCACACAACACACACACACACACAGACAGAGAGCGAGAGACAGACACACAATCATACTCACACAGGATCCACCAATTCTGATTTTCTATTTTGCAAAGTATTGAAACTTTTATTTCAAGTGTCCTATGACAATGTTTCATTTTGACCTTCTAAAGTGTTTTTGAAATGTACAAAACGTTTTTTTTTTTCCTTTTTGTTTTGTTTTTTGTATGAGGACAGTGCTTGGAACAGCAAGAACACAACAATCACACTGTTTGCTCGCCAACTCATCCTTGCTGGCATTTATTTTGAAATATCCTTGACAATGTCAAACTTGTCAAGGTGAATAATAGGGAAATATGAAGTGAGAGTGGTTCAAAAATCACTGAACACATTGAAGCTTTGAAGATTTTTTGCCTGTTGTATCTTTGTGAACATTATTTGCTTATTTACTTTCAATTTTGTCATTCGCATGCTTGCTTTTCCCCCACTTTTTCAGCTCCATGAAAAAGAGCTCAGCACACTTCTGTCTGAACTCCCATAAGCAAATCTCTCCTCCCAACCACCCCTCTACCCCTACCATGAATAAAAAAAAAACCCTGACATGACATTCTTTTTTCTATTAGATGATCCATACTCTGAATGAAAAACCAAAACCATTATCCATCTTCCAAGCTTCTTGCCTGGTAAGCAGTGCCACTGCCCAAAAGTGCCACTTTATGACGGATGACTTTCAGCGCTCAGCCAGATGGCAAGCCTGTAGCGTGGCAGAGGCTACACTTACGCCAGCCATGCATTGAACTGCTCCGCACATTCTGCACCACTACACTCCACTTTACACTACCCCTAACTCTGCAGAAGGATACAAAAAGAGGGAGACAGAGAGAGAGAAAGAGAGAGCAAGGGAGAGAGAGGAGCTGTCTTGGGTGTAACCGACATGACAAACAAGTCATTCTTGCCATGTTTACAGTCAGTGCTGAAAGTGTGTCAACTTATGACAGAGGGGTCCCAGTAATGATGAAACCGGCAGGTTTAATGGAGGCGAATGATTCTTATTCTCCTGAAGTCATCATGGACTGGCAGGGAGATGCTAGCACATCCCGCCACTCTGAATGCTAATGCCAAGAAAGTGTTTTTCGTTCCCCGGAAAATATGACTTACATAATTTACTGTGCTCAGCAAGGCAAACTTATGCAATAATGATGTGCCTCTCGTTTATTGAAGGGAACAGCTTCAATATTCTGCCACAAATAAGAAAGAGACTGTGTGGGCTTGTGGACTGTGTGAGACTGTGTTGTTGTGTTTGTTTGTGTGTGTGTGTGTGTGTGTAAATGGAGCATTTAAACAATTTTGTTTGCTTGTCTATTGTCACTCAGACGAGGGTGTTTAAAGTCAACTGTTCCCGGGATATTCCCCTGTGCCACTGGAGCAATATGATCAGACGTGTGTCTGCAGTGTTTACCCACAGTGGAGGAACACTAATATGCTTTCAGAGTGGTTGCTTGATGTGCTCGATGCCTATTATTTAACTACCGACCAGACGACTTTGAAATGACTTACAATATAGGATGTCTTTCAAAAGGCTTCCACTGTTGCAGTGAAGACAGATAGAAGCTTAGTATAATCCTTGATATATAGGAAAGAGTAAAAACTGAAATACATATTTCTGAAAGATATATTTCTTACTTTGTATGCGTGTTGAGCCAGGCTCCTGAGTGATCAGACACTTATAAGATGTGCGCTGAGGATGCACTGAGACCCTGATGATATGCCTTGAGACACAAATGATGACTTCCTCCCTCGTCGCCATGGCTCCAAATGCAGCCGGCAGGTGCAAACAGCATGTAATCTTGTTTGTCAGTGTTACAGTTTTATATTCTAATTTCATCCTGACAAATTTGGGATTGGGGAAGTAAGGCCTTGGGTGAGCAATGAGCAAAAGATGAGTGCCAGTCACCACAGCAGGAAAGGAAAATGACAATGGTGAGAGAGAGTGTGTGTGTTTGTGTGTGTTTGTGTGTGTGTGTATCTGAGTGTATGAGCCACTTCTGGCAGCCTTCTAGTCTTTTCACCCCAAAATGTCCTTAGCCTTAACATCACACTAACGCTCTGGACGTGTTGGACCAAGCTTGGAGCATGCCCAGTAGTCTTTGTTCGCAACATTTCTCTCCACCTAAAAAGATAAAGAAGAAGAAGAACAACATATCTCCAGCCTCCTCCCAAGAGAGATGACGAATCAAGTGTGGTTTTATGGTCAGCGAAAAAAAAAGAAAGAAAAAAAGGACAAAGCAGGCAGGAGGCAGCAGCAGAGGAAGAGAAAGACTTTCTGCACGGACCACAGGGTCTGTCTCTGGTGCCTCTCAATAGTGGCCCTTGTAGAGGAGCTAACATTAAGTGCTTCTTTTTCAGACTTCAGAGACCACCCCCACCCCCCGCTCGCAAAACCTCACTCTCCCCTCAGACAATGGTGCACACTGGGGCTCCCATTTCAATATGTCTGCACCTTCCACAACACACACGCAAACACTTATGACTCTAGCATTGTCCACCTGTGGAAAGACCACGGGCCCGTGGTGTGCCTCCTGTCAGAGACCCTCGAAACCTGTTAAGAGTTTTATAAACCGCATGTCATGCTTTTGTAATTCTGGCCTTTAAACATTTTCTTCCCCCTTCTGAAAGCAGTTTTTTTCACCAATTCAGAAGGTGCCTTCTTGAAAAGCTGGAGTATTTTTTATGAGAAAAGTGGATTACGGCACAGCGAGTTGTGGAGGAGAAAAAAAAAACGGAATAAAACCTGTTACTGCACCAACATGTACGGCACCTGCATTGGAATTCAGAAAGTTTTCACTGAAAACACAACTGTAGAAACCATACTGGTACTGAGGAGATGCTGAAATCTTTTTTTTTTTTTCAAACTAATGAATTGAAGTTGGGGGAGAGAAAAAGAAGCTGAGAGAATGTGGTGTGGAGAGATGGAGAGGGAGACATGGAGAAAAGATGAGAGAAAATGGATTGTAGAACAGAAAATTCATATTCAGCTTTGGGTTGAAATAATCAGTGAATTTCAATACAAATCAAACCCAAAAGGTGTGAAGTTTGTCTTACACAGACTACTACAGTTTGCCTGGTATTCAGATTTGGCTTACTGTATGCAGTGTTTCTCTTTGACTTTAAAGATGCTGAATGTTCAGCCTCTTACGCCTCATTCACACTGCAGTCTGTGCGTTCGTGGGGGTGTACGCAGTGTTTTTGTTTAGAATGCATGTTAGCAGATTAGACCATGCACACCGCACACGTCTTCTGTGTGGCAGCTCCCTTTTCGCTCCCGTACTGTCAGCTTGAAATAGAAAAGAGTTCTGTTCTTCTTAAAAAGTTCTATTTTTCCAGCGTTCTGCACATGGTATAATGTGGTCTTCATAGATTTAAACGAGAGCTTGGGCAGCCGGTTCACTGGTGTGAATACACAGACGCGCACACACCACGAACGGAAGGCAATGGTTACGGACCGCAAACATGTGGATTTCAATGTGAATGAGGCCTTAAACCTACACGGTGTTGCACCATCCTTCTCTCTTGCTCCTTAGAATCTGATATGAATGTATCAACGAATATATTTGCTGGAATATAAAATATTCCTCTTCACTGCTTGACTGTATCTGAAATATCAATATTTCAATGTGAAATTACATGTAAAAGAAAGTTACCACTAAATATAGGCCTACTTTGGTTGACGATGTAGAGAACATTGTCATGAGACCTACCAGCCCCTACCAGCTAATCAGGTGACTACCTGAGGAAATATTTACCCGTATTCCCACAATAGAGTCCTATAGTATTCATGTCAATGTGTGTGTGTGAGTGTGCCTTGTTTTTGTGCATTGTGATGTCAAGGGAATGTTGTAGTATGTATTTCATGTGAGAACGCGCTGCAAAAATCCTCACATTTGAAAAATGGCGGAGCATAATGAGTTTTTTAATTAAGTTTCCTGCTTTATCATGTTTTACAAAGAAGTCTGGGGAAGCCACCATGAATGTCATTTTAATGAATTGTTTGGGAAACTTTGCTAGGCATCCGCTGATAAAATTTGAATGCGTAACAGGGGCTGAAATATGCACACACTCATCCATATTTGCACTCGTAGCCGTACTCCCCCTAGACTAAAGTAGGAGGGGATGGAAGTCCTCCATTACTGATGTCATGGCATTTGTTAGTGCATTATCTCTGGTTTGTCACAGTAGGAAAAAGGAGCAGCCCCTCACTGGTGTGTATGTGTGTGTATGCTGGTTTGTTTGTGTGTGTTGTGTCCAGTGTGTGTGTGTGGGTGTCTGTGTGTGAGTGAGTGTGTGTGTGGGTGTGTGTGTGTGTGTATGTGAGTGTGTGTGGGGGGGTGTGTGTATGTGCGTGTGGGTGTGTATGTGTGTGTGTGTGTGGGTGGGTGTGTGTGGATGTGTATATATGTATGTGGGTGTGTGGGTGGGTGTGTGTGAGGACAGACAGACTTCTAATGGCATAAGCATATATTGAGTGCTCTGGTATGTCCTTCGGGCAAATACATATTAATACCTGATGCAGTCAAGCGCCTTAGAATGTCAAGAGAGAAAGAAGAAGTGGAGAAGGGGAGAGACAGACAAAGAGAGAGAGAGAGAGAGATGTGGCATCCTTTTCCTTTTTTCCGCCTCCGTCAGAGAGAGGCGACAAACCTTTTTTTTTTTTTTTTTCTCTCAGCGATCAGTGAATTAGACAGAAGCAGGAGCCTTTGCTGAGACAAAGCAGATGGGCAGTGGCATCTCGAAGGTAAGCATTTATCGCAGCTGGGGGTGGTAGACAATACAATCAATGTCAATCTCCCCCTCCCTGATAGTTTGTCACTAAGGAGTCCTTAAAAGCAGTCAATGTACAGTTAATGTGGAATGGTTTTTTTTTCTTTCTTTTTCCTTTCTAGAGGGCACAAAACACAGAAAACTTTTCCAATAGTTCGCCATGTGAGCGTAAAAACTTTCTCTCCCTTTACTGTCCATTTGATTCCGCCTCAGCTCACCAACTCTCTCTCCTCTCAGAGTCACCAAGGGCCCTCTCCCCTCCACACTCTCATTTCGGTCCCATCTGGTCACGTCTCCTCTCCATCCTTGGCTTCCGCTACTCCTGCCTCCCACCGCTTCAGACCGCACGAGATCCCATCCAATTTCAGCCACCCTATGAAGCCCGAAAGGCCATGCATGCAGTTTGTCTGACCACCTGTGCAGAATTCATGCATGGGGCTTGGCATCGCTCTCTCTCTCTCTCTCTCTCTCTCCTTATTCTACTTCTTCTTCTCTTCTCCCCCTCTTTTTCTCTTTAGAGAACTTTTGAGAGCTCATTGGAGGCAATTATTTTGTCTCCTTATTGAATTGTTTGGTCTGTGAGCAGGATAGATTTCCAGCTGGGTTTAGGGCACCAGTCTCTGGTCAAGGACTCTTGTGCTTCCCTGTGGCTTGTCCGCTAAGCCACTGTATAGCCACTATCTGCCATGCCATGCACTTATCATCAATGCTGTATCATTTCCTTCATGGGATAAATTAGTTATAAGCCCTTTGACACAAAGAGATAAAGCTCTGTTCACACATGACTGCCACAGAACTGGCCTCATCATTAGCCTGTTTCAGCATGTTTGATCCACATCAGGCTTTACGTATGGTGGTGCTTTAGTGAATTATTGACTGACAAATGGTAAGCCGGTTTGCTCTTACGCTGAATTTTTCTTTTCTTTTTCTTGTCTTTTTCTTTTTTGGTGAGTCTCTTTCTGTAGTTGAGGCGACAGCGTCATGAAAGTGGCTATCTTTTATTTCCTCAAGAGGCTGGGTTTTTCAGGGGCATCATTAAGAGTGCACCAGAAGGTCGTGCTTCCAGAGCAAGTCCCCCCTCCAGCACTTGAGCCTGTGGCACACTGAGACATTTGATCAGTGACCCCGACTGTTCGACATCGCCGGACAGCGAAATAAAGGAGGAAAAGATGAGAAAAAAAGAGCTGGGATGATGACAGTGCCCACTACAACCGTCCACCCCCCTGTGTAATCTTCCTTTTCTCTTGAAACAGCCAGGCTTCAGAGCGCGGGCCCCTTTTCCCTTTTCCTCCTCCTTTCTTGTCTCTTCCTCTTGATCAGTCCCTCCCTGTTTGGCCAGGATTTGTGGGAGATCGCTGGCATCTTTATCACCATGCACCCACTCACCCACCCTCCCTCTCTCCGTCCTTTCACTCTCTTCTTCCTCTTTCTTGCCTTCATTCCCTTTCTACTGGCCATGGTACCACAGAGACGGCATCCATGCAGAGTCTCTCTTCCCCAAGCTGTCCATCCATCCATCCATCTATCTATCCTTCAATCCATTGACTTGCATCCCTTTTGCTCGCTCTTTCTATCCCTCTTTCTTTCTGCCCAGAAACCATGGCGACCAGAATCCTCTCTAGCTCTTGCTCTCTCTTGCCATTGCAAGTGTCGGTTCAAAGCCGGGCACTGGCAGTAGTGAGGTAGGGAGACAGAGACGAAGGGTGTCATGGGAAGGGGGATCTGCAGGACGGGACGACTAATGAGAGGAGAACACAGCGTGGGAGTTTGGGTGACGTGCCGAAGGGGGCATCCCAACCAAAAAAAGAAAAATAGAGAGAGAGAGAGAGAGAGAGAGAGAGAGAAAGCAAGAAATGAGGAATAAGACAAGAGAGTAGGGAGATAAGGGGGAGAATCAGATGAACCCACTCAGCTAGGCCAAAATGGAAAGAGAAGAAAAGGAAGTGAAAGAAAAAAAGAAGAAGAAGAAGAAACAGATTTCTTTATGGAAGCAAAAATCAGAAAAAGAAGAGAGACATGTCAGTGAAGCCAAAGTCCTGCTGAGACAGAGATGTGCTTTGGAAATGCAATCACCAGAGACGTGCCATCGCCGAGACTCACCATAGTAATGTCTGCTCAGACTGGCAAAGGAGCATGACAATGGACAGTCTACTTTCACTGCACTGGCCACTTTCACACTTGCTGGGTCTGTTATTATTTATAATTTTAGATGATTTTAAATATAAAGGCTCAGTTGACTGAGTTGACTCTGTTCAGCCGACTTCTCACTTTAGTGTACAGTGAATTTTTTTTTTTTCGTTTTTTTTTACCTCTCTGCTCCATTGTTTAGTTTACTCTCTCTCTCTCTCTCTCTCTCTCCCTCTCCTATACACCTACAGCATGCTCTAGAGGCCCAGAGATTAGGCTGCCGATCTCTGAGATCTGAGAGTGGGAATCAATTAAGCTCTGCCCACATTTGCAATCAATAAACAGTGCAGCTACTGGCTTCTCCCCCTTACCCATTGTCAAAACGCCCTCCAAAGCTCCAAGACCCTCTGACAGCCAAACAAAATGGCTATTCTAGACGTGTCGGTATTGACTTGCCTTGCTGTGGAGAAAGGAAAAAAGGGTGGGGGGGTTGCTTGTGGGCAGCTGCTGCTGTTAAACAGGCTTCTGCACATCACATCACACACATGTTAAAAGGAATGACTATCAATGATGTATATCCTCACAGCCTTTTGGCTGAATTATGTTCTTCTTTCTTTCTTTCTTTCTTTCTTTCTTTCTTTCTTTCTTTCTTTCTTTCTGTCTTTCTTTCTTTCCATCAGTCTGTCATCGTTTTTTCTTTTTTCACCTTTTTTTGGAGGAGGTGTCAACTGCATGATGCCACATCCGTCGACACATGTCCAGAGTGGCTGTGGAGGAATCTGTCAGAGACATATTGATCGAGGCGGCCGTGCCACTACCTGCAGCGCCTACCTGATGGATGGCACCCGAACTTTGGACGGAGGGATAAGCCACTACTGGAAGGCAAAATGGCAAACAAGACAACTGTCTGAAAGAAATTACCTTAGATTCCATCTGCACTTCAAAAGCATGATATGCTTTATGTATGTGCAATACTGTGCATTTAGTGTTGTTCTATGATGAGTCAAAAAAAAAAACTGTTTCATGTTTTTCAGGATGAACATAAAAAGGTATGAGAGCTTCAGAAATTAATCACAAGGCTTTAACGACCTTCCCTTTGTTCACGTAACACTTGTTTTCTTCAGTCTGTCATTTTTAATTTTGTTTCATCTTGAAAATGAAAGAGCAGGTAATTAAATAGTTGATGAATCTGAAGTGTTCAACAACCATCTTGTTTAATGATTTTTTTTTTCCCTGTTGACTAAATGCTTCTGTAAGCTTCTGCAGTCTGTTCAGATTAATTAACATGCCAAGTCACCTGTTTACAAAATGTAACTCTGGACACATAAAACTCATTTCAAGTAGATTGCAAAGAAACATGTTCACACTTTTTGGAAAGTTTGAACCACTGTATTTGTTAGTATTTGTGCAGTATTAGTTATATAAGTTATGCATATAGTCTAAATATGTCTAAAGTTTAAAGGATAATGCAACTGAAGAAACAATTTCAAACAAAAAGTCTTTTCTGGGAATGTCATTAGACTACATAACAGTAATCAGTAATGTTTTGCTCTATATTCTGCTATAACAGCATAGTAGGTGTGTACAGTATACTTGATGCAGCATAGTGCATATATGTCAATTAAACCGGCATTACACCAATTCTTGTAAAATCACATAAAATTCAGGACTTTTTGATGGTATATTTTAAGTGAGCCCAACACGTCTTCATGCTGACCTGCGATCAGTTGGAGGAGGAAGTGAGCAGATTAAAAAATATATATATATCGCCACAAGAGTGGACAGCGAGAGTCCTCGTGGCAGCCGGTGCGGAGTGATGATGTCACCTGTTGGATTATCGCCCTCTGCACACATTAGAGTAAGTGCCCTGCTCATCCATGTGTGAACTCGCCAGGGGGAAAGGACCGATATGCAGGTTATATTTGTAGCATCACATGAAACTCCATTTCACGGCCGGCTGCCCTGATTGAAAGTAATAGGGGTCTGAAGCAGTGATGAAGTGACATGCCCAATAACTTTCATTACGTGGCAGTAACCTTGTCCCATCCGCTAATTAATTTTCTGCCGGCAATCATATGCTGGAGCGCCAGGGTCCAAAGTGGAAGCCCCTGGCCAGCTCGCCAAAAAAAAATGTACATGCATCTTGAAAAACCACAGAGGTGCCAGGGTGGCATGAAATGCCCTCTCAGTCACCACCACCAGCACCACCACACCCTTCCAACACCCTCCTATTCCATATTCCATGGGCCCAGGGGACTTCATTGATAAGGGATTTTCAAAGACAGATATGTGCTTGCTGTTTTCAGAGAGGAAGACTTTTTAAAATCTTTCAGTCTGTCTCTCATGTGGAGTGTTCTTGAGTTCCATGTTAACTCTTTGACTTCCACGCCTGTGAATAAGAAACAGGGCCCCCAAAGTCTGAGGGATGAAAACTGGGGCACAGACCTCCTCAGTGGATGATTGATGAGCAGCTCCCTTTAGCGGCGGATGTACATGTGTATCTGTTAGCCGCAGAGAGTGATGTTTCCTTCTCTTGTTGCCACTGGGGATCCTTTTATCACTTATGAAAAATGCTGCCTAATCTTTTTGAGTGGATGACTACTGAGAGTCTCGGTCTTTGATTACTTCAGCTCCAGATCCCTCTCTGTCTCTCTCTCTCACTCACTCTCTTTCTCTTCTCCATCTTCTTTCTCCATCTCCAGCTTTCTTTTCTCCTCTCTCTCTCTCTCTCTCTCTCTCTCTCTCTCTCTCTCTCAGTCATTATGATGTTTATCACAACCATTTGAATGCACCACACAGAGCAAAAAAACAAAGAAGAAGAAAACTTGCATCATTTGCACTTCTGTATCTGCCAGTATGTTGGCCTGCTGCTGTATAATCTGTGAGGTTGCAGTGGGGCTGCAGCCGCGATGAAAGAATTGGCTTCAAATTAATATTTAATCAAGGGATATGTAAACAGATGCATGTGTGAAGCGGGTGGACGGGAGCCTGCTCTTCCCATTCCCAAGGTCCCTTCTCTCTTCTCTGGCTGACCGTGCTGAGATGACCATGGAGAGGCTCGGCACACACACGCACACATGCAGACACGCACACACACACACACATCAATAGAAAAAAAAAATCTCATCTGTCCCCTGCTTCACCGAGCCACGTCCTTGCTTTAACTTGTGTACTCCATGTCAAGTTCATTTTTATCTCTCCGTGTTATTTATATGAGATTGTCTTGGAACCACAATTAAATCTGAGGTTATTTGTCTTTCCTCAACAGAAGTCTGTGCAGGCTGAGGGATCTAGGCCATGTTGTCGTGAGGAGGGGGGGATTGGATATGAGCTCCACCTAGTGGCCAGATGCCACAGGGGGATGCTGAAAAACTCAGATTAGCTCTGGTGAATAGAGTGGAGGCAAATAGATGTCATGGCATACAAAGCAAAAATAAAGTACTTGGGTAAAATCCTTTTGAATCATTGCTGCGCTGCAGTGTGTGTGTGTGTGTGTGTGTGTGTGTGTGTGTGTGTGTGTGTGTGTGTGTGTGTGTCCATGTAACTCCATTTTGTAGAGGGAGTTGAACGGATTTTTGGCTGGTCTATAATTTTTTTTCATAGGAGTCTATTTTTCTGGGTAGGGTCCTTAAGATTGGATGTTGTAGACTGATTTAGTACTTTTATACTTTGTATATGGGTCTGGGAGGAAGCCCCATGAATTTCATGATGGTAATCTGTCTGACTGTTTGAAGACAGTGACGCATATGTAAGAAATGCAGTGGTGCAGATCTCTGCGTTGTCAGTTCCACTTATTCTGTGATGATGAAATAGTTTCACACGTGCTACACCAATCCCCGCTGCCGCCTTCATCGCGAAGCCCTAGACGAAGTGCGATGACCACGCAGACACACACAGACACGCACGCACACACACACACACCACTTTGAGAGCTTGTCAGAGCTCAAAAGGAGGAACAGAAAAATGAAAAGGCATGGCATTCCATACCCCACCCACCCCACCCCACCCCACCCCACCCCTTCCCTCCCCTGCTTCCAACCTCCATCTCCACTCCCCACCCCCTCCTAACACACACCTCCAATTGTCAACCCCCACCTCCCACCCCGGCCCTGTCTCTATTATCGAGCCTCTCTTCGCCTTTCATGTCGAGTGAAGCTGCTCCTGTGTCAGAGCAGTGTGAGAATCCCTTAATGACGCAGGCTTGTATTGTGAGGCATTCGCTTGTCTCTCTCCCTCCTTCTCTCTCTCTTTCTCTCCTTCTCCCTGCTTCTCTCAATGCCCCTTTCTCTCACACTAGCTCACGCATGCCTGTGTTTCTTCTCTTTCCTCTCCTCCCTGTTATCTGATTGTTTTGTGTGACAGCTTCATCTGGAGACTATGCCGTGAGGCGTAGTAGTTCCTTCATTACTCCTTCACACACACACACACACACACACACACACACACACACACTCACACAGGCTACCCTTCTTCTTTTAGCCTGTCTCCTCCCTGAGGCTCGCACAAATACTATCACATACAAACACACACACACACACACACACGCACACTCACAAATGCTGAGAGTTGAATACGCAATCGCAAGATCTTCTGTTCACACCCTTCCCTCTGCTTCACTTGCTCTCATGTTTGCCATAGCCTGTATGGTGCAGGGTAAAGTGTAAACACAGCAAACAAGAGAGAGAGAAAGAAAGAGACAGAGAGAGAGAAAAGCAAAAGAAGTCAAGGAAGAGGAGGTCAGGTCTTCGGAGGCTCCTGTGTTTGGCACTAGGCCGCTCAGGGCCTAAGAGATCATCAAACGACAGCATAATAAATAACAAAAACATGAAAAAAAATGGCCTAGATTTACGAGAATAGAAATTCAGATATGTGTCAGATACACCAAAGGGTTCAATTTGACAGTGGGGAATGGGTTATACAGTTGCCCTCAGTTCACTTTGCATGACGTGCATACACTTCTTTTGGCGATGTGATGTTTCTTGTATTTGCCTCATGGAAAAGCAACACAACATCTATTTTTCTCTGTTTCTCACAAGGGACGACTGATGTTTCTCGCTGATGGAGTGCCTTGCAGGCATGCATCACACGCTCGCCCTCAGACAGCACCTGGCTCTGGAGCGGGTCTGGCACAGTTTGGGAACGAGTGCGCCGGCTTCGGGGCCAAGCCCAAGCCAGATCTGCTTGACTGTCTCCTGCTTCGCCGTCGTCCCAAGGCTGCTGTATGTCATGCTGTCCTGACCTGTCCACACATGGTCATCGTTGCATGAGCCTGTCTGGGATATGGATGGCCAGGATAGACCTGGGCTCTCCATCACAGAGTGACAGCTTATATGATGACCCGATGAGAGGCCTGGCAAAGGCCCAGGATGCTGGGATGCTGCTGTGTGCTGCTACTGTATCAAAGCAACACTATCTAACTTTTTTGCCACAATTTGAGGTATCCAATCCGACTATTTGTTTTGGTGCCATCTCTAAATTTATTTAGATATCATATAGTCATATGAGGGTTGGGTAAACACAAGTGTTATTCAAGTGTTATTCCAGCCATCTGGGATATGCCATCTGGGATATGTGAAGTTCTGGGTGAAGGGTAGGACCCCAACACAAAGTAAAAGAAGCTGCATTGTCATCAAACACCAATTATTATCTTCTAGTAGTGGCAATAAGTCTTTGGATGTACGAAATGTTAGGAAGATTTTGTGTGCTTTTTAGGTACCTAGTGCACTAATTGTACACCAAAAACTTCATAGTGTTGCTATCTGCTGGTATGGTTACAGTACAATAGCCTTGTTGAGACTGGATAGACCTTCTCCTCTCATCTCCAGGGGGAAGTGAATGAGTCAAATTTATGTATAATTTGTGCATGAAATTCTTAC
>PYXC01000452.1:6797500-6810000 GCA_015244755.2 Tenualosa ilisha
CGCGTGTGTATGTACAACTCAGTGTGTATAAAAGGTCATTTGAAGCGTCAAACGAAAATGGATCCTCTTCCTGACGTAATCCCTGAAAGTGTGGATTAAGGCCTCTGGCAGCTCTTTGTGTGCAGGTGAGTGGGGCTCCAGGTGTCTTGAAGGAGAGGTGTGAATAGGCAACATGCCTCTGACGTTCTTCTTATGCATGTGTGTCACACTCTCTCTGTTCCTCCTCTTCCTCCTCCGCTCTGCTCCTTGGCCTCCCATTAGCTTCTGCAGGTGATCTCTGCCTTCTGTGTCTGACCTGCCTGTTACCCAGACAGAACACCTCTGTTTTCTGCCATTCAAGGACACACGGACAAACGTACAAACACACACGGGCACATATTAGTGTGTTCACACACACGCAGAGAGATAATACAGTGGGCTCAAAAAAAAAAGGAAATGTGATAAACTCGGCAAAAGATTAAGCCGACGTGATACCACGCAACGCTTATCAGTACATAGACAAAGATGTTTTCAGTGCATGATTTTGTTTAAACAGTTGTTTTTTTGACACTGTTTCTGTCAATTGTCAAAAAATCCAAGTTTGATACAAATTCAACTTAAACACAGCTACACTTCTGCTATGATCTGCTGTGCAACATTGCAAAATTGGCCATACGGCCTGCTGTAATTGTGTGGTTTCTGAATTACACAAGCCATACTTGCTTGTGTCACACATTTAAATTAGTGCCCAATGATGTAAAAAACTATGTTAAAAACAGTACCTCGGACTAAACATAATTTTAAAAGAAAAAGGATGATATTCAAGGGCTTTCCATGGTTATGTTGGAAGTTATGCTTTTATAATTTCAAACTTTTTTTGTTGCACAATTCTAATCTTTTTAAATTATGCAGACATTTGAAAAATAAAAAAGGAAGAGGAAAGTACTATGGGCAATTTCTGCTGCATGCCCCAGCAGTCAGACGATAGCAATTGGTTCCAGCGAAATGTGCATCATCCAAACAACAAAGTGGGCCTAATTCTCAAATCGACAGACAGAGCACATCACTTTTAATTCTCAAATTGGATTATGGTATAATATTGTGGTTTTTAGCGACTAAAATATGTAGGACACAGAGTAATCAGGGAGAAAATTGGAATATGAAGGATTTAATGAAGTCCTCCACCCACCTACTATGGCATTATTTCAATATCCCTGCACGGATTATGTTTTATGAAGGATTCCTTCAGCTGGAAGCATATGTAGTCCATGGCAACCAGACAGAGAACCATCAAGATAGGCCGCTTTGAGTACTTGGAGACAGATTACCTCATTACGGACATTACAGCAGGGGCCTACACTCTGTGAAGAAGAAGCCATGGCACCAGTACCATGGTGGCCCTGCCAAGATGAGGGAAAAAAGGCCAAAATTATTTTCTGCGGAAGTTTCCAGAGTGAAAAGGTGTCATGTTTGATGTAGAATTGGCTGTGGTTGTGGGTGATGGAATTGCACGAAATTAATTGGTAATTTTCAGACTGTGTCAGGATATTTTTTTGTAGAGCTGTGTACCACTGGTTCCCTAATGAACTGCTCTGCAGACCAATGGATGGGAAACATGCCAGAAGTCCATTTCTGTCTTCTCATAAACCTTAGTTGAGGTAGGCTGATCACTGACTAAACAGACAAATTGGATTTAAAACAGGCAATGAGATAGAGGAGTTGTCAGACCAGAATCTTCCTGACTTGCAAGGTCTTCATGATGCTTCATATTTTCTGCTGCAGACGTAGCCATTCAGATCACACTAGAAACACACCAAAAACATATCCATGGCATGGCTGACAACAGGGGCTGTAAAACTGGGCTATGAGGAGGCACATAACAGATCTCTGAGGCGATTCTCAGCTCTCACCTGCATAAAGACTGGTACAAGGACTGGTACCAGACAGCATATAGTACAGGTGCAGACTAAATGCGGAAAAAGATTTCACTCTCAAACTATTACTACTACCTACAATACAACCCAACAATGTCATGTCATAATGTCCCACAATGTCAACCCCACATCATTATGAACCATATATCATAACATAGGAGTTCACATTTAGTTTATCTAGCAACAGTTGCAGAAATATTTGTTATTAATCCTATAGAAAGCTGTCTGTTGTGCAGGGGATACTCAGACAAATCTAGAGTGCGTCTCAAGGGGTACGTGATAGTTTAAAGTGTGGGAATCACTGACTTATAACAATGACTGTTATCAGACTGTGTCTTCAAACTGGACCACTGGAGAGCCACGGAAACACAGGGTAGAGATGAGAGATACTGGAGGTGTGTTAGACCCTTTCAACGCTTCAAATTGGGGTGCAGTGAGTGGAAGAGACTGGAGAGACCTTCAAGGTAACATTTGATTACTGCAGAGGGCCATCAGAGTTTATGTAGTGTATATGTATGTAGTCAAACTGTAGGTGTGATCTGTATGGATGCCAGAACCTAAAGACACAAACTGTGTAACCCAGAGCTAAAAATTGTCATTCTCTGCCAACCATAGGGTTCCTGTGAAGAAAATATATTTTTTGCCCTCAGCAGTGTTGATGCAGGTAACAGTTAAGGTGCTGATGATTTAAAAATAGTTAACAGGAATAATTAGGAATTAAAAATGGTTATAGTGTGAAGAAATATTGGTTTTGATCCCTTGTGAGAAAGTATTTTTAAAGACAGCTATGGATGGAGGTGCATAGTAAGTAGATGAAAAATGTCATTTGAATACAAGAACATATCCCCTTACAGCCCTGACCTGTCTGTGCCATGAATATATGCATTTGTCTGTGTTTTGTCTTACCTGCCCACTATATAAGTGGCAGAATAGGCTCACCAATGGTAGACAAAGGAAGAACAGATCAACACAATGAACAGACTACATGGTATTTTATGTGAGAGTTGTTTAGCAGACATGTAAAAGTCTTTAAGAAATTTCTTAAAGAAAATTCTCACATATTTATATTTTCCTATGTATGTAGTACTATACTATGAACAGAAATAGCAACATGCATAGAAACAGTAATAACAGTAGTAATAATAGTATAATAACTTTGATAGTTACCTGTAGATATGTGCAGTTCTATTGTGTATGCTTGTGTGTGTCTGTCTGTATTTGTGTAAGTATTTACATTTGTGTGTGTGTGTGTGTGTGTGGTCCTGCAGCAATCCAGATCTGTGTGGGTTCCCTGCTGCTGGGGCTGTCCTGTGGTGTGATGGGACTGCCTCTGGACTGCAGAGATGACTCGGGCGGCTCAGGACGCTGCGCCTCCATCTCCCAGGAGAAGTTGCTGGACCGAGTCATCCAGCACGCCGAACTCATCTATCGTGTGTCTGAGGAGTCCTGCTCTCTCTTCGTGAGTATAACTTCACTGATACACTCACCCACACACACCCCTCCACCCCTGAAGAAAAGAAGAAGAGACAGACAGAAAAAAACAACTAAATTTATGCTTTCATATCACTGTCTTCTAACAGACCTCGAGGTGAGGAACAGTAAATCTGCTAAAAATGCCTGAAGATTCTTACATTATGCTTATTGTTATATCTGCATACAGGATATGAAATTGGTGAATAGAAAACCACCACAAAAATGTTCAACCTCACCTGAATTTAACTCCAGGCTCATATATCCTCCACAGCTCTATCATCTAGATCCATTTGTTTAATTTACTCAAACTACAGCATTTTAATAATTTATTCTTGTATAAACTTGCAGTAAGATTTGGTGTCACATCCACTTCAGTGGTGTATTGCACTCTAGTTACAGATAAAAAGGGTTGATCTTTTATCGTTTTTGTTCTTGTTAAAGGGAACTCTAGCAATGCAGTAAAAAAGATAATACAAATCTATACAGGTTGTTGATATCTGTTAATCAAACTTGTGTGCCACTGCATGCCAGCCACGAGGCGCCAAATTAATGAGTCAGTAATCTTAATGAATAATCAGGCTGATTTTATGCACAGCCAAATGTTACATTGCCTGCCAAAGTAACCCCCCCCCCTAAATGAAGTCAAATTAGACCTCCTTAATATACCAGGGCGAAATGCTCCCCACATGAATTCAATAATACGCAAGACTTGGGCTCATAATGTGTCTGCAATACAAAAGGTGTCCTCTCTCAAAGACCCATTAAAGAGCCACACAAGACTAAAAAGTGAAAATGACACGTAGCCAAATCTAAATTTGCACATATTTTGGTATATACTGCTGTGCTTGCCTTTAAGTGATGTTTCTAGTACATTATTCAAACTAGTGAATTCTTGTGGAGGTGTGTATTTGATATCACCATGATAACAAAATTTAAATTATAACTAAAATTTTTGAAAATAGAAATATGTACTGTACAGGGTCCCTGCAACCACACTAGACTGCCTGAGTAAAGAACTATCCGAAGCTGGACTACAACCATAAAAGACTACCAATGTAAATATCAATCTTTTGCTTATGTCTGTTATGATTCTTGTTTCGCAGGAAGACTTGTTCGTGCCCTTCCCGATGCGCACGGTGAGGAACCAGGCAGGGAGCACATGCATCACTAAGCCGTTCCCCATGCCTGCCTCCAAGAGTGAGATCCAGCAGACATCGGTGAGCAGATGGAAGCGGGACGCTCCGCGGTTTTATTTTGTTGGTTTGTTTGGAAAAACCGTGTATGTGTATGTGTATGTGTGCATGCGTGAGTGTGTGTGTCTGTGTGTCTGTGTATGTGTGTGTGTGTGTGTGTGTGTGTGTGTGTATACGCGCGTATGTACATGTGCATGTGTATGTCTATGCTGTGGTCCCACAGCACTGCCTGCCACTGGTGCATGCTTTTTTATTTGCAATAATAGCCACTTACCAGGCGAATGATTCCCGGATCCCTGGAGTCAAGTTCACAGGGGCTGCAACCAAGTGTTGTTTTTGTCCCCTCAGCAGTCACTTTAAACTGTCTCTCTCTCTCTCTCTCTCTCTCTCTCTCTCTCTCTCTCTATCTCTGTGTGTGTGTGTGTGCAGTGTGTGTGTATTTCTATTTGTATGTGTCTATGTGTCTGCTTTGTTGGTGTGCCCCTCTCCCTGCTAGAAACCGTTTTGGTCAGCATGTATGACTGTGATTAAGGAAGGATACAAAGAGTTATATAACAGTCATACACACAGAACTAAAGGATATTTTGCCTCTTTCACGCAATTGGCCTTCCCTCAACCTCATTCCACTTACAAATAGCAAATTGAAGTGAGTGTAGATTTTAAATGAAAATCTTCACATTTCCAACACTGTTCCTATTTCTTATCTCAGGTAACTACTACTTATCCACTGCACCTTTTATACCATGTTCTGGCTGCACAGAAAATGACTTCACTTTCGATGTCTCAAATAAAATACCTTACATTGGGTAATAAGAGGTCCCCTCAGTGTAAAGCGTGGTGTGACATCCCTACTAGATAAGCACTCAACCTCTCTGTTCAGCAAATTACCTGAGTTTCATGACTATTTCTCTCTCTCTCTTTCTCTCTCTCTGTCTCTCTCTCTCTCTCTCTGTTTTCTTTTTTCTTTTTTTTTTGCTGAGGCAGGCCAAGTGTACTCTTCAGCCTTGCTTGTTTAACCTTAAGGTTTACTTCTCTAATGGGTTTGGCTAAATCAGCACTTCGGTCAGTGGTGGCGGCCACACTAATATAATGAGGACTCATCTCTAGTCACTGAAAAATCATTGAGAGCTGTAAAACATGTGCCATAAATGGCCGCTAGATTGAGAGCATGCACCCCAGTGATGGACCATTTTTTAAAAAGGGCCCCCTAATTTATGTAGGGTATAGCTCAAATTATTATGGGATGTCTGATGCCGTAAGTGGTGCCTGCGTGTGACCGCAGTGTCCTCCGTGGGTCTTTATGATGCCTGGTGACTGTCATCCTTTAGGACAAGTGGCTCCTGCACTCTGTGCTTGTGTTGGTGCAGTCCTGGATCGAGCCGCTTATCTACCTTCAGACCACCTTGAATCACTATGACAACGCGCCGGACACTGTAATCAACAAGATCAAGTGGGTGTCGGAGAAGCTGTTGAGCCTGGAGCAGGGCTTGCTGGTTCTGATCCGAAAGGTACACTGCCTTTTCTCTCTCTCTCTCTCTCTTTCTCTCTCTGTCTGTCTGCTTCCTCTTCCTGTGCACCTGGTGCTTTGAGTCACATTAAAAAAGGTAAACAAAATTGTTCTATTCAAACTCAAATAAAGCCTGGGCTGTCACCCTATGTTTATCAAATGGGCGAGATGAAAGCTTCATTGCAAATGTTTACACAGATTTGTCCCCATCTGTTTTCAAAAGCATAGTGGTCCACAAAATAAACGTCAGCATGTGCTTTTTTGAGCTGACTGGCCGCCCAAGACGTGCTGAGATAACAAACACTTCCTCACAGCATTCTTTTTTTCTGTTCTTTTCTGTTACCCAACCCGCAATGCATTCAGATGCTGAACGATGGAACACTCATGCCGTCGGTCTACGAGCCGAGCCTGGTGCAGTCGGACCTGCCGCCAGACATGCTGGACTCCATCTTACGTGACTACAACCTGCTCACCTGCTTCAAGAAGGATGCCCACAAGATCGAGACCTTCTTGAAGCTGCTCAGGTGTCGCCAGAGCAACAAACTGAGCTGCGTGTTTTACTGAACTCTGTAACCTGTAAAGAGAATCTTCCAGAGGACCTCTGAAATGTCCGACACCTGAATCCGATTGCGTGGACAACAGAGGTGGAAGATTTCTTCGGAAGAGTTCTTTTTTATTTTTTGCTTTTTTATTTTTGTCAATTCTGTTTTTGTCTTTCGTTTTCCTTTCAAGCAAAACATAGAAAAAATATAAAGGTCATATCTTTACCCTTCCAAGTTGCCAGACTGTTATGGCATATTCATGAAGTGGTTTACCACTTTAAGAAAATCAGGTTACTGGCAGTGTTGCATTTTTTTTTAATCCTTGCTACAGGAGAGACAGAGGGTACTCCCTCAGGAAAATTTGCATGTTGCTCTTTCACCGAATCTGCATATTTTGCCATTGATTTCCGTATCCTTTGTTCTTAACAAGTTTGCATTCCTTCCTAGTTCCTTGCTGTGCTGCACCATTCCCCAGTGACTCGGTGAATATGCACAGATCCTCCTCTTTGAGTCTAGCTGACTTCACCTCCACATTAGCAAAGTAAAACCTTTTTCCAGCCCAGAGAAAAAAAAATAATAAAAAAAGTTCTCTACCACAGGAAGCCACAGGGTGTACGGGAGTTATTGTATTATGGATGCCACACTGAAATTTGGACATTGAGTGCAATTCAAGCTTATACCTTAGAATATCACATTCAGACATGACAAGCACATCCTCAGTTATGCTTCTCAGCAGGAAGAAGCAAAATATGAGAATATGCACATTTTCCAGCAGCCATTTTTTTTCTTTCTCAGAGGCATAACTATGAATTTCATACTGGGTTAAGTGCAATGGGTTGGCTAATTCCGTTCCTTGAATCACATCGAAAAAATGGGTTACCTCATAAGACTGTGCAGAAAAAACACTGTCTAAAATTTCCAAAACCCGACTCCAATTTTTTTTTAACTTGCCTGTGGAAGTGAAGAAAAGTCCATCATAATAATACTTGCAGTTTATTCTTAGAGAGGGAGAGCAACAAATTATTTAGTTTGGAACACGACTATTACTATTCAACAAAATGGTCTTTTGTCAAGGAAAACACTGGTAGAACATAGATACAGAGCCATGGGTTGTATTATCACCCGTGGTTTTGGTCTGGTTGGGTCTTAATGTTTCTTAATGCTTTTTGTTTTTTAATTTCAAGGCGAAAAATGACCTTGATTATATATTTGAATCTGAGCTTGGGCTGAAGCTCTCTAAAAGTCATAAGTGCAAAAAGCCTCATGCAAATTGTACAGCTCCCAGGATTGAAACGCTCAAGGGTACAATAAAAGCATTCTTTCCAAAGATTGTGTGATAATGCAGGCATTCTTTGTATGATGGTCTAATGTTTAAAACCTTATATTCTATTTATTTTTCATATTTTTTTTTAACTTGGCCCTGCTTAAAAAAAAAAGGGAAACACAGATAAAAGAGAATGCATGCATGCAAGATTCACCCCCCAATTCACCAGGGGGCAGTGGTGCTCTGTGTCAAATGGAGCAACAGGAGGCCGGTCTACTGCTCCCCTTTATAGATTAAATTGGCTGACCTGCTTGTAACTGTATACACGTGTCTCCAAAGCCTTTATCCACCCCCACTGGTTCTCTGCAAACAGAGAAAATATGTAAATGCTGCAGGAGGAATGCTGAGGAGTAATTGATCCAGACAACAGTGTTTGAACTTGTGTCAAAAATGTAACCTTGCAAATGTTTGTAATTTCAGGAAGGAAAGAAACCCAGATTCAGGGTAATATGGCATGAAATTAGATCAACATAGTATTTGTATTCTTTTGTCACTGTATGTTTAGAGTAATAGAGTGAATTTAACACATAACTGAAGCCCTGAATGCTTTAAATGAGCTCATGGGGAGACTTGATTTGTCTTGGTGTTACACTTAGAATGAGACGCTAAATAATTTTTTAGCCACTGCTGCCAAGGCCAAGTGGTTGATTTGTGGTCTTACCCTGTGCTCAGGTACAGTGGCCAGTGTTTTCCTGTTTCCTCACACCTCAAAAGTATGGAAAAAGCATGGATCGGTGAGCCAGATAGGTGTGAGACAATGTGAGCGCTTTGTCCTCCCTCCCTCTCGCTCTCTCTCTTTCTTATCAGAGGATGTAAATCGGCCCTTTGGTTGTCATGGTGAATCAAGTGTTGTCCTGGAGAGGGCTCTTGTGGGCAGGATGTGGTGGTTTTTTTTTTTTGGGGGGGGGGGGGGCGTAAGGGGGTGTCTCATGTCAGCAGTGTCAGGTTCAACTTCCTGCGTCCTAATCATTTCAACATGGAGGCCTGGCGTGGAGGTTGCCTTATACACCACACACACACACACACACACACACACACACACACACACAGACACACGCACACACACATGCTCTCCCCGTTGCTGAGGCTACCCAGGGAGCACTAGACAGGACCAAACCCCTCACACACACACCTTCCCCCACCACCATTCTTCCGCTCTGGCTTCATGGCTTCAGCACCCATAAATATGAAAAAATCTGCTGTGAGTGACTGAAGCATAGAGAAGCAAGAAGAGTCTGTATGTGTGTGTGTGTGTTTGTGTGTGTGTGTGTGTGTGTGTGTGTGTGTGTGTGTGTGTGTGTGTTTGGAATGCTTTTTTCCTTTTTTTTTTTTTTTTCCTGGGGAGGGCGGGGTGGTCCTGGATGATTTCACAGTCTAACTATTCTAACCTGAGGTAAAGAACACTCCACTCCACTGCAGCGAGGCAGAGCAGAGGCCTGCACAACCCAGAGAACCCAGGCAACCAGACAGAGGAGTAGAGAAGGAGGAGTGTGTATGTGTGTGTGTGCGCGCGTGTGTGTGTGTGCGCGTGTGTGTGTATGTGCATTCTTGTGTGTGTTTGTGTGTGTAAAGTAGTAGGTTAGAAGGGATGGTGGAGTTATGCTGGTAGCAGTGGTGGTGGTGGCGGCTGGGTGGGTTGGGAGGATCAGTGGGGAACAAGGATGGCTGGAAGGCAGGTACTTGGAAGGTGTTTGGAGCGCTCTTGCACAGCGAATGAGGGCTCTCAGCAGAGTCCTTCAGCTGGCCCCGGTGCGGGTTTTGGACTCAGGCTCAAGGGCCCCTGGTTCTGGCTCTCGCTCTGACTCTTTTGCAGGGAGCTGCTCCTGGCTCACCATCACTGGGCGGCTTTCATGTGTGCTTCCTCGTCCTCGTGCGCCTCCTGCCATCCAGAGCCATGTAGGGCCATCTCCAGAACGCCCCTAAGACTCCCCCAACTTATGGGCTCAAAGATTCTCCCCGGCTCCACTCCCCCTGTCTTGCCCTCAGCCACACAGATGTGCATCCAAGGATTTGATATTTGATTTTTTTTTCTTTCTTTCAACTGCATTTGAACCTCTGGCAGTCCAGTTATTCTCTCTCTCTCTCTCTCTCTCTCTCTCTGTCTCTCACTTTCTCTCTGTCTCTCCCTCTCTATGTCATACTCTCTCTATGTCTTTCTCTCTCACTCACTCAATCACTCTTTCACTTACTTACACACACACACACACACACACACACACACACACACAAAGCCATCTTTGTGGCACCAAGGCAGACGAGAAAAAAAAGAAAAAAAAAATATTACTTGGAGCATGAAAGAATGACAGACGCCTTCGGCCCCAAACCCTCCATCCCCTCCACCCCATCCTCCCACCAGCTCACCAGCTACCCCTTCCCATCCAGCTCCAGTCACACCATGGGGGCCCAGACAGAGCCAGGCTGTTGAGAGCCTCTTCCAGGGGCCAAGGACAGACAGAGGGGCCTGGGTAGAGAGAGTTGAACCCCAGCCCTGAAGGGGCCCCCCAACAGGAGAGGGCAATCTGAATCGTTTCCCCCCGTCTAATCTTGCAGGCCGGTTCCCCTGGAGGGTTGGGGGGGGGGGGGGGGGGCAGTGCTAGGTTGTCTGGCTTTGGTACGTGTGAGGGATGGGGAGGGTCAGTGTGTGTGGAGGGGGAGGTCAGGCCCCCTTACCTAACCGTTCCAATGTGTCGGGAGATGTTAAAAAAGGCCCCGGCGCAGGTTTGTTACAGAAGGGTAGGGTTTCAGTAGGCCAGTCTGTGGTAGTGATGCTATGGGTACTGGGGAAACAGTGAGACAGAGAGAAAGAAAAAGAGAGAGAGAGAGAGAGAGGTGTAGAGGAGGGGAGTATAGGGGGAAAGGTATTAGCATTTGAAGGTCTAGGGTTGGAGAGAACGGATTGGGTGAGCGCAGGAGCTGGCATGAAGGGGCCCGACTAATGTGGGGCCATTACTGAGGTGCTGGGACACATTTATCATGAGAGCTTGGCCCATGAAACCTGAACCGCCCTTTACTTGCTTTGCATTTTTTTCGTTTTCTTTTTTTTTGTGGTTATTGTTTATTTTTCTTTCACTATGTGTTGTCGGGAAAATGAAATCCAATAAAAATATGTGCCAGCAAAAATGGCAGCAAAACGTTCTCTTAAACAGTGACTATATTGCTTCGGGTAAAAGGCTGATTCTGTTTTTATTTCTGGTTGCAGTCGTTAGGAATGAGTTAGAATACCCAAGGATGCCATAGAGCAACGGCAGTGGAGCCCAGGCGAAGGTGAGCATTTCCGCAGGTTTGGTGGAGCAAGCTGGGCTGTGTTGAGAGGGTTGTGGTAGGAAATGAGGCGATTATCCAGAGGGGAGTGAGGACTGGGCGCTTCACTGCAATCCCATGTAGTCAGTGGGAAGGCCCTAATCAATCCATGGGGCCTCTGGAACATGCACAACATTCCCACGCCACAGAAGACGGAACACTCCAGGCAATTACCAAACATTACCTCATATGTTACTGAGCGAAGCCAGGGAATGGCTGGTGGTTTTACTACAGATTTGCTAAAAATAAATAAATAGATAAATAAAAATATGATACATTATTTTACCTTAATTGAACTTAGGTTCATGGGCAAAATCATTTTGGCAACTATTGATGACTACTAAGAAAGATACATGCACATATTAATTATTTTAATATTTGTTAAAGCTGGATAGAACTATACTATTACACAGTATATGATGACATTATAAGTGTAATTAGTGTATTAGTGTATTAGTGTAATTGTTTTAAGAGGCAAAAAAGCTTATTTAGCAATGTGACTTGAAATGCTGGAAGAAAAACACTTTTTTATAAAATTATTTTTCCACACTCCTGAAGTACACAAATTAACAGCTCTAATTTCTTTAATCACACTCCAGAAAAATCTCTCAAAAATTAACGACAGAAAAGCAATGAGGAACAAAAACCCTTCACTGAATAATTTCTGCCTTATTACAGCATTGACACACAAAAAAAAAAAAACATAATTTTACATCTCTGGAGCTGCATCACGTCTGCTCGGCAGTGCACACCACCCCAGAGAGCTGAGAAGGATGAAAGGCCTGCACACTCCCCTTGTTTGCCTGTGTTTGTGAGGAACTGTATTGTTTCTGACGCTTTTTTCTCCATTCCATGTCAGCTCAGAGGTTCCGTTTCCTTTTGCCAAAACAGTGGCTGTCGAATAACCCAGTGGTAGCTGTCGCCTCCTCTTAGCATTGTCATAGATACAAATACAGCCAAGCAGGGAAACATGCACCTTATGCCACAACTATCAAACAAACAAACAAAAGCAATAGAAAAAGCCTGAATGCTTTAGGAACAAACATTTTGTTGGGAGTGACTGAAGCGAAAAGGGTGACAAAAGTCAGCTGCAACTTCAACTTCAATGTACCTCCCTCCACTCGTCCTTTCCCACTCCATTCTGCCCCACCACCCACCCTTCTCCTATGACTCTGGCCAGAGGTGCCATCTAGCTTCTCCAGTGACGTTTTTTTTCTCTGGGTGACATAAATATAAATTGCGAGACTG